>JTDE01001732.1:116103-128096 GCA_014338405.1 Paragonimus skrjabini miyazakii | reverse complement strand
CAGACTAGGCTAGAATTAACTACTTATCATATTTCCAAATATTGTTGGAAATATACGGTTTGTTTCCAAACCCTGCTGCCTTCTTTAGTTCGGTGCCCGTTGGGACTACGTTCCGATTGCTCTTCAGGAAAGGCGTTTTAAATTGTTAGTGGACGAGGGTACAGCGCGTACCCACTTGTCCACTACACGTCCAGTTACCACTTACGGACACTAACACATCCCCGCCACATTAAACCGCTCGCACAGGTAGACATATTTATTTGCCTACTTGTTTTCGCTAAATCGCTTCAGTGATGTTAATTTTGCCTTTTGTCCGAACATCAACGCTTGCTTTAGATGCTCTGGGAGAGGAATATTGTAGTGTTCATTATTTTGTACTTCATTTTGCTAACATTGCGCAACTACTGCATCACACCCCACTGTACATTTTTGTTTGACTTGAGTAAAAACAGAACACAACATGTTTTCGAATAAGCTCTGCTACACGCGCTTGCTGGTTCCTCTTACGACGCCGGTGTTTGCTACCCAGTTTAAAACATTCTATTTGTTGGATTAACTTTCAGCTCGGTTACTTCGCATCCTCAGTTAAGCTTGGAAGAATTTGAATACTTTCTAGCATCATTGGACGCCTCACGAAAATTGTCAATCTTTGGTGAGTCTTGTCCTTGACTTCACTCGTTATTTTTGTATCGAGAATTATTGTAGTTCACACATCTGTTCCACTACATGTGAGCAATGTGTGGATGTAGGGTACGTTACGAAACTCATTCAGACAGTCTTATCCAACGATTATAAGGGCAAACATCCAAGGCCGAAGCAGTCGTGAGTTCAAACCGTGTACTGATGTTTGTATCCCCGGGCCAAACGTTGGTTAATTTGTAGGAAATGATACGAACTCTCCAGCTAACACAGTTGCGGGGAAAATACATAAATCTCTCGTACAGTCCAACTGAACAATACGGAGATCATCTAACGTAAGTTACCCTTAAATATACACGAAACGACGTGATTCATCCCCGGAGAAACCGGAAGCGACGTTAGTCACCCCTAAATAAACCTGAAGTGACATAATTTTGCATACGTTGTCCCGGAACAACACAATTTATCGTTAAAGTACCGCCTAAACGTCGTAAACCGTTCTCAGGCTATGGTACACAAGGAGTGGAAAGAAATCCTATCCGGAGTGAATAGGAGAAGTCTATGACACTGAAGAAAATATACAAAACGAATCTTCGCGTGTACATCTCTCCCATCCGCGTGTGATTTTATTTCCTGGCAGAAAAGAACCATAGTGTAGTTAATCATCTCCGACGTTCACAAAATCCCAAATTCCTTGCGACGTGAGAGTTGCCTTAATAGTACCGCCACACCCGTTCACATTACTTAGAGAAAGTAAATGTACCAGAATCTAATAACATCAAAGGTAGTATGTTGACTCGGATACCGCAGTTCTACTCGTGGCTGGATAATGAATCAGCGTCATATTCACTGTTGTAGGTCATATTAACTGGAACAACAATTTATTAGTCTTTGCCGTTGGGAAAGTCGCCCAACCAGTACGAAGTTTGTTCCAATGCTGAAGGTTTGTAATGGTTCGAAGATAGCTCCGGCCTGTCTGTTGTACAATGCGTAAAATTCTTCCTAAAATCTCAGTTCACATCGTACACAGAATCATAAAGATGCTTGTGTCGTCTGCCGGCTGCATTCGATCGCGTTTGTTTGTCTGCATACTTGTCGGCTTATGCGCGCCGGCAGCACCAAGCAACATCTCTGGTCTGTTTGCTCGCTCAAACACCGGATACTGAACCATCCTAGCGCCTTCCGCGTATTATTGTCACTTAGCGCTAGCCGAAACCTACAGCAATTATCAATAGTCAATTGGGTCACTATCAATTATTCGGATGTTTACTTCGCGTCTGGTATTTGTTGAGTACACCTGGGAGACGTTGATTCGGTGTCCGTATACATTGAAGTTTCTATAGACATTTTTCCTCTTTGACGGCTGCCGCACGGTTGTCCTAAAGGTTCTCACACGCCCACTTAACTAGCGCCTCTCATTGTTACGTTGAAGTGTGTTTGTTGTTTGGTAAGCAAATCATTAAATCAAGTTTGCTTGACAGCTGGCCGTCTTTCGGTTGCCACGTCTGAATCTGGTTATCACAGATCTTGGGGAACTTCGGGTGTACCGACCAAGGAGCAAGGAATGAACTACGTCATAAAGGTGGAAGGGACCGATCGATACGTACGTTGATGTCCGCTGGGTGGGTTTGCTGAATCATAAGGCGTAGTCTGAATTCAGCGAAGTAAAGTATTCACTTCTGAGTCGGTATGTCCGTTGATGAAAGCCGATTGTAATCGATAGATGCCCTTGTGTCGGATGGGCTTTCAAGCGTTCAATATCAAGGTCAGGTGCTTGCTATTCTTTTGTTCTTTTTGTGACCTGGTTTCCCACGCACCATTTTGCCACCTCCTTAAATTATTTTCTCCCAGATTTATACATGTAAATGGATAGTTGTGTTGTTTTTTAGAAAGTGCTCCCATACCGCTTGTTGATATTGTACTGGACTCGTTTAACATGTATTAGATGTGTTCAGCACAACAATATAGCATATGTAGAACATGGTATAGTGTTTTTACATTTATGGACTAGTATGATAACTAGTTCAAATGCCGTTCATATCTTCTCTCCCACTGTTCCACATAGTAGGTTAGAAATTCGCCAAAGCCTAAGAACATATAAAAATTCAGTACAATCGACATCAAAGAGGGCTAGCAATCATCGAAAAAGACGATGCATGCCAGCATTCGTACCGATTGGCCCGTTTGAAGTTCGATATCTTTAAGAACATGACGAAGAAGAGTAGGCTGTTTTCCTGGCGTCATTTCTTTCTTCAGGTGAAATCGTTCACAATGTCTCCAGTGCCAGCGGTTCATCAGCTGCGTGTGACTCAGGGGGAGCATGGAACGGTGTCCAGCGCGTTGAAAGGTTTAAAATAATGTGGTATTCCATGGGGGAGAAATTGCAGCGAAGTATTAACCATTTGGCAATATTAATACCAACCGATGTTCGTTTTTGTTGAGCGCATCGCATGGGCCCCCATCAGAAGTTATTCCCGGTTGGATGCCTGCACATTTTAATTTACAATTTGTCTTGTTGAGCTGGTCAAACGGTGCACCACCAATTATTGCTAGTGAGTTGGCCATGGATGGTGATAACCGTTTCAAATCCTCGAAACTACACGTTTGGGGTTTACTTTGTAAAGTATTTTGGCCCCTTGACGACCACCCGTTCTAATCCTTTCTTACCTGTACGCACACAACTGTGTGGGGATTCTAGTGTACATCTGAATGACATTCTTCCTGTTTTGGGGCACAAAGCGGATGGGGTTCTTGATGAATACAACGCTGGCAACACGGATGCAAATTAACATATCTTTTTTACATGAACGAACATTTTCTCAATATATCCAGTTTATCCGTCTGCTCTCCAGAAAAGATGTTCCAAACTATTTGTGAACGACAGCAGAGCGTGCACCAACTTATCCATCACGCATCTCCCTGTATTTTACACTCATGCTGTCCTATAACCCACACAGATTAACATTCGTGGCACTAGTGGTCATTCACCACCTCTCGTAAGTTTTTATACTGGGTCGGTAAAGTAGTTCGATGCCTTCTTCATCGACTGTCAGCTTTTAGTTTCAACTTCATGTTTTGTTACCGAACCCAATGTATCGCGTTTACTGCACTGATATTTTTCTTCTAACATCAGTGAATGGCGGTGACACTGAGCAGTTTACATGTGTCTGTTCCGAAGATGAACTTTGAAGCATGGGAAGACTCAGCCATTCTTGAGACGAATCATTTTATCTTAGTTACGCGAACATATGCGTAAATAATGGCGGTCTACATCGGGTAAAGGCGTAATAACGCCAGTTGATCCACCAAACTGGGCAACTTCGATAATGATAATACCATCAAAAGTTGATGGAATTTCACCGGGAATTTGTGGCGACCACAGGGTAACTTTGGGTACACCCCTAATACAAAGTATTTGTGCGGGCAGAGAACCCGAGTATGCATAGTTTTGTATGTCAGGTTCTAAAGTTTTTTCCAAACTCAATTTAAAAGGTGTTTGTCTTCAAATTTCACTTATTAAAGTATCAAGCAACCCGACAGTTATTGAAACATCATTCGGATTGTTCCAATACATCTTTCTACCTACTGCTTGAAACGTTTCGCCAGCCGTATTCCAGGATGCCACGAATACAAATGGAAGTGAAACCCATCAAGGTGAGGTTATTGTAGATACTGCTGATAAATCTACCCAGGTATATCACCTCTCTTCTCTGTTAAAGTGATTTCCTGACTTCAGTGTGCTCATGAACTGGAAGAGGTGGATTTTTCAGTTTCTTCATCGTCACTTCTTGATTAAGCTGTCAATTTTTACTATTTCAAATCAGACTAGCCTTATTAATAGATGTACCGTCGCCAACTAACATACATGAACTCCGTTCTGCCCCCGATGCACTTCAATATTAATCACACTTTATCCTTGATTTCACTGAACAAACTAGTTCTTTGTTCGACCTTCTATCCGTCCACAACTTCTCCTGGTTCACTGATCATAAAATAACCTCGCACGTTACTTCCTCGTCTTTAACATATCGCTGAAGCAGCCTGGAGATTTCAACGGTCTGCCTGCAGTATGATGTGATGTGCATGTGCTATCAAGAAAGTCTGCATGATGTATGCTGTCCGATTGTTTGTCCGCATGACATGTCTGTGTGACGTAAACCCGAACCACACATACTTCCGGTTTACTCGCTGGTCAATGGCTGACTCTCGTGTCGGTGCTGTTTATAATGCTATAAGAAACCACCTGTACATTTCGTCAAATAAACATTCGATATCTATTTTCAACGGGCTTTTATATTTCGGGTCCAGTAAATTCGTACCCGGAAAAAGCGACTTGGTTCGCCGCCTACTAAGTTAGTGGCTCGTTCGAATAGTTTTTCCGAAGGTATTTATAACCTCGGGTGTATATTTTAATATACTTAAAAAATTCGATCCATTACACATTGTATTAAAATGGAAGTTCAATCTCATGTTTTACCAGATGCTTCGGTCAACATACTAGCAGTACCATTTGCACCCTTTCTGGAGGATAATTCTAAATAATGGCTTACTCAGTTAGAATCCATGTTGGCACTACGACGAATTAATTCAGAGCTTACCCGTTTTCACGACGTGGTTTCAACATTTCCACCTCACGTTGCTGAAGAGGTGACGGACCCCACAAAGCCCTCAGCCACTAAAGATAGATGTACCCGAGCGCGTTGGTTTACACGGCCGCCAACGTATTATTAAAATTTTATGAGCGACTAAACCCGGTGACCATAAGCCATCGCAGTTTCCTTGCCTCACGTAACGGTTAGAAGAAACGACAAAAGTACACGAGGTTTCCCTTAAAGATATGTGAATCCAACGTGTGCATAAGGATATACAAAATACCCTTATAACAAACCCACCCTTGCTACAGCCATCCAGTAGGACCGACCAGATGTAACACACATAAGAAAGTACTGTTTCCTAACTCGCTTTGAGTGATCACGGCGCGAATGTTACATTGACTGTTCAAGCTGTTAGCCTAAGTAAGCAGTTTCAGGCTTTAACGACGCAGCGTCCCAGGTCACATTCGACTGCACCCACTAGACAGTACAACGGTCGCGCATTGTTACGTGTACCTGAACAAACATCACATAACGACAAGTAGTGATTTTGTTAAGGTATGTTGCATCACTTTCGAGGTTTACTGTAGTTTGTTTGATTATCGTTGAAAATTGGCTCTGTGTTTTACTACCTTCCTTGAAAATAAACTGCGCTATTCATCTTTATTCTTACTCCAGATACCGCAACCATTTCCCTTAACCTTATTCAGTATGAGCCCTATAAATTTCCAAATGCTAAAATTAGACATTCCCCCTGTATTTTTTCCGAGAAGCTTAAAATTTTTAGCATTCCTCGGCGCACAAACAGTCGCTTTGCTCCGACCCAACCAATGACTGGTTGTTTGGGTGAACTCAATTAAGTTTAATCGTCGCCCAATAATGGGCGGCGCCTAGTTGTCGAATTTGTTGTACGGATACATTCTTTGTTCACCTTCTGAGATTTGTTCGCAGTAGAGATGGGAAGTTTAATTTTCATGTAAACTTATTCAATTCGTACCGTATTAAATTCAGTATTTACGAGCGCCTTCTGACACACTCTGGCAGCATAGGTCGGCAGCAACGACTGACTGGAAGTCGATCAGAAGCCATTATTTGAACTTGAAAGCAAAATAAATAGTCTCCCTCATTCTGCTTAAGGCACCAAGTTGAAGGAGAGGTATGAGAAAGTGGTGACGATCGGACGCCGACAACGAGGGCATGCAATCCAGATTGAAAGCCCAGGTCACTTTGGAAGTTCCCTGGACAATTCTAAAGATTAAACTGAAGCAGATTACGTTAAGGAAAATTCACCAACTGTCAGTGACGGTGAAATTAACAAAAAATAAAGAGAAATGAAAAAGGTGATCATGCGGAATTTAGTCTTTGCATCATATTTCCAGACATGTCGAGCAAAGCCGAAGGTGCCAGACTGTAGGACGTCAGGTCTCCTAGAGTGACGATACGAATTTGGACCTTCACTACTCACGTAAATTTGAAGGAACACGAAAAGCTGTCAGCACCGGAAAAATAATGCAGAGTACTGAGGATATCGACGGCTACAGCGTGAAGAGGATCGCCTGTTGCAGAGCTATATCAACATAGAATAGAGAAAATTTTCACTGGAGTTACCGCAGATGACAAAAAATCTTTTACAGTCATACGTGATAGTGCGACCCGTCAAGCAAGGCTGACGGTTTATTAAAATATGGTAAAAATTACCCAGACCGGCGCCAGAGTCACTTGCTCTCGACCTTAGTAAAATGACATGCAGAACCATTAAACGGTATTTCACGGGGGAACTGATAAATACAGTGACATAATCGCTAGAGATCGAGACACGGCGTCCGCAACAAGAATGACAGATATGACGTACAGAGCAGATTGCGGAGAACGTGAATGCACGCACCACAGAGACGCATAGCTAGAAAGCTGAGCACTACGTGCAAAAACTTATCCAGTTGGACTTCAAATGGCTGCCATAAAACCGATATTAATAATTAGTCCCGTTCACTAAATTGCTGGTTTCTTCGATGGGTTTCCGCCGGGCTAAGTTACATTAGTTCCAAATGCCCTAATTCTACACCATTGAGAATATAAGGTAAATCACTAAGTCACTTTTGCAAGGACCTAAATACATGGAATATCACCTGGAGCAACGTCATCCAGACTACTGACCAACGATTGTCGTATTTCTCGACTATAAAGGTGCGTTCTATTCAGTGGATTAAGCTGCACTATTGAATTCGGTTGAACGCAGAGGTATACCGAGCAAGTATGTGAACACACTGTCGGCACACAATGTACCGATACTTTAGCTCAGATTAGGGGATACGGTGAACTGTCTGACAGTTTAAACACCAGGAACGGCGTACGTTAAGGATGTCCCTTTTCACCATTTATGTTTGATTTTGTGATGGACGATATGATGGAGGATTGTTTACAGCTGTCAATAGATGCCAGTGTGGACCTCCTACATGGTGGAAGACGGACTGATTTTGATTATGCTGACGATAAGATTTTATTGTTTGACAATGCTAAAAGCTTAACATTTCAAAATGCACTTCGCAGTCTCAAAGTGGTGTTTCTGCAGGACTACCGTGATTACGCAGATTTAATGCTGGATGATGAAGTTGTGGAGGTGGTTGACTAGTATACTTTGGAAGCTGTATCAGTGGTGGAGGTGTAAGGCAAAGACGGTGTTCGTCAATCTGAGGCACCTCTGGCGACAGAGAGCTATCTCTCTGATGCTTAAAGGTCGCGTAAATAAGCCGACAGTGAGGACTGTATTAATTTACTGCAGCAAAACCTGATCGCCCAAGGTAGGAGATGTGAATGGTTATCAAGTATATGGCTATCGATGTCTGCGTTCCAACGGTCGTATCAGAAGGCATCGATGAATAAGCAATGAAGAGGTTAAGAAGCGGTCATCTGGTTGTTACTACCAGCCGAGTTCTATTGTTCAATCCTTACGTTTACAAAGATTTAGATGGTTAGACCATGTCAGCTAGTCGTCCGCCAAACCGAGCACTTTTTTCCGACGCTGCGGGCGACTGGCGTAAGGCGCGAGGTGGACAGATGATGATCTGGTGTACAGAAATGAAGTCGTTCATCAAGGGATTAGCCACTGTAGATCAGGTTGGCCTCACGGGTTGGAACCCTCGTAAGTCACACAGTTGATGGCTGGAGAGAGATGAAATGGCGACTAATCGGGCCCGGTGGCATGATTATCGTCGTTATTTGGTCGAGTTGTCTATGAAGTAAGTGCACTTAATGAAGCCGGATAGTGAAACCCGTAAGGAACACAGTTGATGGCTGGAGAGAGATGAAATGGTGACTAATCGGGCCCGGTGGCATGATTATCGTCGTTATTTGGCCGAGTTGTCTATGAAGTAAGTGCACTTAATGAAGCCGGATAGTGAAACCCGTAAGGAAGTTCATGAGGCCTCACTTCAACTCACAGCTCAGTTGTTGGTTTCCAAGGTGCAGGCACTTTGATGGCGAATGTTCCAATAAAAACGTACCTAGTCTTAGTAGTTTTGTCCCCTATCCTTCTGTTTTCCTCTTCTTGGCCAGTGCTTGTATTTTTCTTCATGGTTGTAGGCAGTCAAACATAGGTGGAAATCGGATACGTCACTGTCTCTGATAATGATGACTCTCGTCTAAGTACAGCAGATTTCAGTTTAACACGAGATACCCAATAAACCAGGTATGATTATAAAGTATGCGTGTAATCATTACTCTGTGGTGAAGTACAGCTGAGTTCACTTAGTTCGCAAACAAACCGGTTTTCAGGATACAAACCCAATCGCGAGTTGTAGAGTTATGTGGCGCAGTGTCCACTAACCGAAAACGGTTAAGATTACGAGAATAAACGTTTCTAACATAGAAACTCTAACAGTAGGGACAAGTGAATCCACCTCAAGACAATTTCATACCCTACCTAGTTTGAACATCAGTCTGTGGGCCTTATCGTGTCTTCACAAGAGACATGCTGGTTAATATGTAGTCATCGTAAAATTACGCAGAATGCACATATCGTACTCTCTCATTAAGATAGCTAGCGATTGCAAACATGGCTCATCTGATATCACTTGGAAATCGTTACACCGGCTTATACCCTACTTATCGAAGACACGATCATTGCAGTAGTTTCATAAGTGGCCTGATAATCGTTGACACGTTTCGTCATGCATATACAGCATGCTGTGCGTCAAATGGGAACAGGCGACACCCTATGGGTTTTTCTCACCTCAACTTCAAAGACGCGTCGATCGGACGACCAGAGATCAACTGTGTCTAACAAGCAGCTGGCTTACGGGGGTGAGAACGTAGTTACATTGTGTCTCCCGATCAACTTAGGTGTTATGTTGAATAATCTTGTGGCCGGTCCTGACAGCCTTCTGATTGATGACTCTTACTTGATGTTACAAGTGTTCATTCTGAATTCACAGCGATTTATCTTGAAGTTGGAAAAGCTAAATGGGGGTTCAATCTACTGTTTTACCTTATGTTAAATTGGGTGTTACCGATCGCGAACTAATGCACCAGACAAAAAGGAACAGCTTGAAATATGTGTCGTCGTATGTCCAGATAGTGATAGACAAACTGTGTACTGTTAGATGAGATGAATGGAAAATAGCCAACGCTCAGTTACAAAAGAAATCCCTGTGGAAAAATCAACATCCGTTCTGTTAATACTATTCTTCTCCATTTAGAACAATAACATACACAAGACAGTGGATAAAGTGGTATACAAAGTTCGCGGAGGAAGGTTACGCTTGAATAGATCACAGTTGTGTGGGAAGTAGTTTGCACTGCGAAATATGAAAAGTAATCAATCTTCAAACAATTTTGAATACGCGGGGCTTTCGTTTGTGTGGCGCTGATTTCTCCTTGGGTAATCCGAAATTGTCCTCGTCCATGCTCATTGTAAACGGATTTGTACACACGTCCAGAGTAATCTTTTTGCTACTCTCGCGCGGTTCATCACCAACCTTTCTTAAAGGACAAGTGTACTGTTGATGGTCAGAGCTGTTACATAAGAGACAGGCGTCAGGATTAGTCCGGGAGTGGTTGGGGTACAATGGACACTGAACGGCTGTGTGTCCAAACTGGGAACATTTCAGGCAATACGCGAATGCAAAATTCTGGTCAGGACTGTTGCACTGGTTAACACTGTGATTAGTGGAGCCGCAATGCAGACAAATATTGTCTTCGTTAGTAACGGTGCCAATGTAGCCATTTCTGTAGCGCCGTTGATCACCGTCCACACGCCCGTGTTTCCTTTTGGAAACACTGGAATAAGTGTTGTGAGTTGGGCGGGTTAGTTTTATACCGCGGGTTTCCGGATCATTAAATAAACCATCCTCAGATTGAAATCTCTGATTTTTCATATGGGCGGGAAAGGTGAACTGACGAGGCTGGAAATGCTGATCTCAAACTTGTATAATTTCGAGCGAACGTTGCAAAGGGGCTAAAATAAAATCAATAACGAGCATATAACACATAAGCTCGACACTCGACAGACAAAGCATGTTTGCTCAAAAAATCCAATCAGTGATTAAAAACGAACACCACGTACAAAAACATAGATTACCCGAACAATAAATACAGCAATCGTGATGAAAGTCAACCGCAACTTTTCGGATGCAGCTATTGAAAATCAACCTCGGTTACAAATCGCTTCCTTTCTTGGGTTATGAATTTAGTTTAAAATTAATGATATGGACGCCTTCTATCCGGTAACATACAAGGCCACATGAGAGGCTGGACACTATCAGTGTCTAGTTTTAGAAGCGGTTGTCATAGCCAAGCTAGAATTCGCAGCCGTGCAGTTGGCGTAGGTAGCAAGATTTCAATTACTCATCGGCTCACAAGACTGTGCTCATCGCTTTGTACAGCTGAATGTGGCCCACAGCCTTATGTTAAGATGAACATTTACGTATGGATACCCCTCACAAATGCGGTCAGCTGAACTCGTGATGTAAGTTTCCAACAACTACAAAAATAGGCGTCCAGCACTTCAGCCGGAAATAGACGACTCGTTACACCGATAAATATTGAGCAGTTTGACATGGACGTGTGGATTCGGAAGAACCAAGGATAACTGTCGTTCACAACGACAAAATAGCAGGCACCTTTAGCACGAGTAGTCGAGTCCAATTGTGCAGTGTTTTCTAGTACTTTTAATAATCACGAATACTGCATCATGCATGTCGATTGAAATCAACGAAAAACCGCTTAACTAGAGAAATCGAGATACAAACCAAACTCTTCACTCAGCCGCGCCACAAATCACATTCGACTAATGCCAAAAGTTCAAAATCAGTAAAACCCAACTCATCAAACTGAAAGACAACTACAATAATGCACAACAATACAATATACTGCAACGTGTGCGTCATGTGTACGTGTACTTAACTGAGACTAACTTATCGGTGGATCCAAAATGTCAAGCGGTCCACAGTACGTGATCCGGAACCTGGGGGATTTCAGTACCACGTTGATAAAGCAACTACACATAGGCGATATCCGAATAGTGACAATGTGTGGGGCAAACAAGAACTGAGATGAAGCGAACAGCATAAACGAAAGTTAGAAGCTGTCTCGATAAGTTTTAATTTAATGGAAAATTGCAATGGGTAATAAGCGGACTTTAGAAGCATAACGGCCACACAAAACCACTCATATCTTCGGCCGTAATGCGGCAATACGAACATATGACATTGCATCGAGAACAACCAAAGCAACCCAATAAGGCGATGAAACGTAATAACCTGTACA
>JTDE01001732.1:91627-116003 GCA_014338405.1 Paragonimus skrjabini miyazakii | reverse complement strand
GCCTTTTCCGAAGATGTTCTGGTAACCTGGACTGTACTCACGAGACAATGACATTTGAAATACGGAATAATATACTCAGTTAGATCAAGTAAAGTATACTTCCGGGATGGAACTCTCATGAGATACGGAATGCGTTTGCACTAGATGCTGTGACCGCAAAAGAAGCTTCAACTGCGAAGTTGTCTAGTTCTAAACATACACACTACAAAGTATAGGAAAATACAAAACCACGAACACAAAAAATATGCAGCACGCCCGATGCACATCCGTTGGAAGTAGCGTATAGCCAGTCTCTTCGTTGATGCATCTCGCACTGTGCACATACACGTTTCCAATCGTTAGTTCCAGCTGTTAGTCTCCAAGATGCTGCCAACTCTCCTTCAGTTTCCGCGTATACAATTCGTGTCATACCAACTAATGACGCCGTACATTATAACAGCCATACATAAGACAGTAAAGATATTGAAATGAAACGAGTTCCGAGGGAAGAGACACATTGGCGATCATGATAGAGAGGAAGCAGTTTTGTTTGCTGAATCAAGCAAGCTGTCCACTAATCCACTGGGTTCTGTGTAGGGGCTGTGTGAGTACGTTTGGATATCTTACGTGGCGAAAACTGCAGTAAACCGAAGTCCATTAAACAATCACTGAGTAGTGAAACGGAAGTTCTTCAAGTGGGTTAAGAGTTCAGAACCGTGTTGGCTTAATCACAACGCATACAGCCCTTCCGAGGAAAAGTAACGTTTCTTTCAGTCGGTGATAAAGATGACTCAAAGGAGCGCAAACGGTTACTCCTACTGTAATATTGCCTTAGACACAGTGTCAATCAATCGATGTGTTTTTGCATGGCAGCAAAGGTCGCTTGCTTCGTTTATTCTTTATCTTTTTATCCAAATGTGTAACTGTAGTTTAACTGAACGATTGATCATTCATTACTGTGTAGCAGCTGTTTAATCGTTAAAAGCCGGAAAAGCAACTCATGTATTTTCAACAAGGTCTGTGGTAAATCCAAACAGCAATAAATTGCACGACGAAGCTATAGTCATGAACGCATGCCTAGTTTCCTACAAGGTAGAGATGTTTCACTAATTATCTCGCACTCATATGAAGAGTAGGTTGTATTATCTCCCAGTTTTTGTACCCTTCGAAGGGATTTCTTGTCGCAGTGTGCGGTATGATGTCAACGGTAAAGTGACAAATGAATCTACTTTAGCATCCCAACGGCAATCGTTCGCAGACAGGAATACACACTCGGATCAAGCACTTCCTATCGAAACGGAGCAGGTAGAGAGGTGCAGTTAATACGGAAACCGCGATCACACAAGTTGTATTCAAAAACCGGTTCTTCGGTACACCTAAAAGGATATACAAATAAAAGTTACAACAACAAGCCTTTAAGCAGTTCGTCAAAAAGTTTACTAGAGAACAGATCGTTTATTTAAATCTGGAAAACATTATCGCACACAGTAGAAAGAAACCTGGATGAAATACAAAGCGATTTACAATGCGAAGACATCCCCAACAAGACTGACGTCATGAGGAGACTTATCCAGTAGTGCCGACAAAGCCCGTAAAAGAGAGGAAGATGTACCGACGACTGCAATGGAGTCTTTATCGTTTTCATCACACTACGTGGTGCGTAACATGGCCACACACAACTTCACAAAAGACGGCTGAGTGCGCAATGCTGTGACAAAATCAGGGACATGTACGACAGTTGGAGCCTTTGTCAGTGAGGGCGTGGATGCATTATCTGGGTCGCGATCCCAAAGCACACGAATCAAGTGATAACGCCAGCCTTGTTGTGAAGCGCAGACGAGTTCGGAAACAGATAACTCAAACATGTCAGTCGAACAGTCACCGCCGGTTAACATACTACGACCTGCGGTGGACTTGACCTCAAGGAATATGGGACCCACCAACAACAAGCCAGGTTTCGGGGGATTCACGTGTGGCTTTGAAGGTGAACGTACAATTTTGACAATGTTCTGAGCAAGCTCGTCTTTCACAGTGGAGAGCAATCTATCCCAAGTTGACGCCTCACACTCAACTGAAGGAAAAAAGGAAAAAAATGGTAAGTTGAGTCGTTTCAAAGATCTACTGACTAGCACATACCACCTCGAATTCAGTTTACAGCTACCGTACTCATAAACGGATGAGAATTCATAAAACTTATTGGAGGTTCAGATGATTAGCAACGCTACGTTATGCAGTCAAACACAGAGACTTGGCTTCAAGGAACAGTCGAAAGTCGTTACGAAAATAAAAAAAAACATTTTAGGACGACAATTAAAACCAAAATTGGAGCCACGTACAGGAGTTGTATAAGGAGGCAGCAAAATTCTGAACCACTAAATGGTTGTTACTGTTCACAGGTGGTCTGACTGGTGTCGAAAGTATTTCAGTAGGATCGACGCACAAACATTCGGTCAGAGTAACATACACACTCTTGGACGAGGAAATGGACAGCGATAGCTGGCACTGGGCAGCCAGCTGAGACCTGAAATGAAAACACTAGGGATCAGAACTACAACTCGGTATACTTTGATATGCAAACCGGCTAGATATTCAGTCGTCCAGAGTGAGCGGAACAAGTTGACGGCGTTCCCTACTTACGGATATGGATCGACTGGGTCACCTTTGCTGAACACGGTTCACTCATCAACATATAACGAGACCTAGCGCCATTTTACCGATTTCATGAGCGATGGAAGTATGAAAAGCAAACAGAGGAGCCACGAGTTCGACATATGAAGCTAGGAGAAGGATAGTGCGTGTGGAAGTTGAAGGGTGAGCGATCGCATGAACATTTCCATAATGCAAGATGTTGGCAATCCAGTTCAGGTATCAGCCACAATGCAGTCAACTGGAAGTGACAAATTGGTCTTTCTGAATCATATCTTCAATTAATCTCGGAACATTTACAGTCAATGCCATCCATCTGAAACGACAGAATACTTCAGTGATAATGCTCCAACCGACCGTCTCACAACAAAGATGGTCATTAATAAGATGAAATTTTACTGAATGCGTTCATTTTCTGTTCAACTGTGTAAAGTAATCAACGCATGGTCTTCAGTCAGGCAGACAGACAGGTAAATAGAGTTCAAGCAAGAGTTGATTAATCGAAGAATGAACGGTAGTTAGCAAATAATACCTAGCTGATCGATGTCAAGAAGAAAATGTACGAACGTAAAAAAAAAACAAATAGGGGGCGAGGGTCGTGTTAGTTTTCACATCAGTTTCAGCCTGACTATTATGTACAAGCTGACTCAAATGAGTTGGGTTTTACACGAGTGCGCAATATGGATGTAAAAGTTGTGCGAGCGGACAGCTATGAACAAACTTGTTCATTTTTGTCCGAAGGGGCATAACAGTGGTTTGCGCTCCAAGTAAGCA
Source organism: Paragonimus skrjabini miyazakii (assembly GCA_014338405.1). Lineage (NCBI taxonomy): Eukaryota > Metazoa > Platyhelminthes > Trematoda > Plagiorchiida > Troglotrematidae > Paragonimus > Paragonimus skrjabini miyazakii. The sequence goes on along the minus strand of JTDE01001732.1, from coordinate 112,604 downwards.
TAGCGCCACCAAATTTTAAGCATCCCACTCTCCATTTTTAGTTCTGCATCCCATTTTAAGTTCTGATGCTTATGAGTTTTGAACTTCCACTCAAGTTTTAAAGCATGCATTAAGTGACTCATACGAAGTCACGCCCCTGAGAAACACACATGGCAATTATACAACAGCGATAATTTGCTTGTACAGATGTAAGAATTTGCGTATCACTAAGCTGCAAAGTTAATCCTTCAACTGACGATTTTTCCAGGCTCCTAAACTATTGCATGATGACAGGAACAGAGGGAACTTGAACAATCCCTAACAAATAAGTGAGTATCAGGTGAGTTTCTCAGTTAGTATGTGAGAACATTAACATAAAAAGCACAGCCGGCCAAAATAACCTTTTCTTGCCGGTGCTGAACTACAGAGTTGGAATGCACGTTCTTGTGAGTGTTCGCCTTGTAACCGGCCTGCATAATGATCTCATCAAATAGGTTGATGGAAGAGAACATAACAGTTTAACGTGTTCCTAATTGTAACCAACCCCGGTACAATGAACACCGCCTAAACTATCACTCTGCCTGTTGTATACTGGATTAAAGGCTTGGCAAAACAACTCATTATGAAGAGTTCTTCCTCGTTCATTTTAGGAAACGACGAAGCATTAACGTTAAACCGTTTACAATTAGCATCCGAGGATATGACGTAAAATGTCTAGGCAAACTGACGAACTAGCGAAATCTATGCTGAACTGCCAATGTGCCGACTACGAGACCACGACTAACTGCACGGATGAACCACGTTACGTATGCTGTGACATGTTGGCTTAATTTTACTACGTCACTTGTTGAGGTGTCAGACGGCATGCCCCTATTTTTAGTTCCTGATTTAAAGACGCAAGAGGCAATCGTATTGCTAATGATTTTGGTCTGTAGTTTCTCATATGACTGCAATGACTCCCATGACCATTTCCGGCGACCATGTTAAATTCATTATGATTTGATGAAGTCACTGACGAGTCATAAATCGAACAACCGCTATTAAGCCATCTATCAGGTCTGACGGGCAAAAAGAGCTGGCATCTCCAGAATTTGTTCATATGAAATTTCAGTATGAGTCGTGGAGTCACTTGGGAACACCCTAACTAACGAGGTCCTTATTCGCCAACTCATCTGGTCAGCTCAATATCGCAGGCCAGATACAAGGCGAATGCTGACGACAATGTACGAAACAACCCTAAAAATGCAGCACCGACAAAAAACGGCAACTATGTGTTTTTGACGTCAATGTTCTCCGGTTAACATCAAGATGCAATGAACACTCATTTGGTAGTCAGGGTTTTTAAAGGAAGTTTCAGCCAAATAAGCATCACACATAGTCTCGGTGAATCAAGTTTCATCCGGTTACACCAGAGAACGATAACACAGGAAATCGTTGAGAACATAAGTTCGAGAGGTGGCTCTAGAATGAAGTCAGATGCGGATGTCTATTTTACTAACATATTATAAACATCACAGTATGATTTATCCGTTTATGCTTTAGGAGAGTGATTGGTAGAGTATGAGCCACCTAGTAGACGATTTAGAAATTGAGCAGAAATCTGAAATGTAAGGACACCCAAATTTAAAGTGAAGTGCAATGTTTAAAAACGAGGCATACAATTAAAAATCAGAGGCAGTGTTTAAACTGAATGGTGCAAAGCCTAAACGGAACGGAAAATATTGGAGACATCATACATTGTCTCATAAAAACGACTCCTCCTGCAGGTGGCTTATTTGAAAGCTTGCCGACATCACACATTGCTATTTGGCGATATCAAACAGATACGCTGTAATTCACTGTACACTGTAGCAATACATACATGTGGTTTGGGATCTTTAGCAGCTGGCACTAGATCACTTTATTCCGCGAAATAGCAGCACATCCAAGACGTGCTGTTTTAACGATCAGATGTACTAAACTGAATGCCCCCATTTGATTAGACGGCGACAGCAAGACAGCATATTTGGTGGAAACCAGATTCGACGAGCTACCGGCGTGTTTCCAGTGGACTTTACTGTAACTACCCATAGTAAAAGTTTATCACTTGATGCTGTAGTTATTAGTACTCGCATACCACAACTCTTAAATCGCATATCTCCTGCTGAGGGACAGCACGGTACCCATCGCTTTAATGTGCACCAAGAAACCAAAAAAATCGGCGCTCTTGTGTTTTCAGTTGCACAATCGAAAAGTTCATAGCATGCCAGTGTTCGTAGCTTCGAAACTTGGTAGGCCGTCCTGTGAAAAGATAATACAACTCAGTCAAGTCGATCGACCACAAAAGAGTACGACGTTGAATGAACAGCCATTTTACAGAGGTCGGTAATCCAATGTCAGATGACGCAGCTTAATATGTGATGGCAACGAGTGGAGCGGATATAAACCACCACGATTGAGATAATCAAAACGCACACTACTATAAACACACACTTGCAATGGCAAAACATACAAACCTTGAACCTCAAGCTCCAGGTCAAAAGGACGTCGAGATTCTTCGTTTGCGTTACACCAGCGACACTGAACCACACGGCCTGCGCCGAGAGACGGATGTCCGGTGGGAAACTCCAAATCAGATAACTGATCGAAGTGATGGCCTTTCTCCTGGGAGCGTGCGATCATGTCTATCAGATGTTGGTATACGTACAGCTCACCCATACGACCCACCATCAAGCTCTGCGCCGATTCACTTGCACCACAAGCCGACTGCGTGAGCATACGTCGAAGGCGATGGGTCAAATTAGGAGTAAGATCAACGGAGGCGGCCCAAAGCTTGGAACAGCTGGCTGGTAAAGAGGACGAGCCAGTTCGTTCACTTCCCAATCGGGTAAACGGAATACGAACTGCGACACACACACGACAGAGAATAAGAATGACAAATGATAGTTAAGAATATTTAAACGCTTCCTTACTATCCAACACTTAGTTCAATGTATCTTCCAATTTCAATAAAGTAAACGGGTAGTATGATTCACACGATGGTAAACAAAAAGCCAAACAAAGACAGTCACAGCCAAATCGTTCCAAGAAGGCGTAGTTTGACGAAATCTTATCTTTGGAAGCAGACTGTGAAAACAATACAGTAACTGGGATAGTAGAGAAAAAGCAGATCTCATATTCAAACTCTTTTGGAGAGAAGTATGACTCGGTCAGAGGGTGAGTAACAGGAATTATTATGAATTCGATTTTGAATCCTTGAGGCCGTAGCCAGTACAAAACTGGCAGTCTCACTTGAAATGTGTCTATTCACATAAACGAGGTGAAAAACAAGTTACAACTCAAGTATGACGTGAGTTTTGCTCCTGTGAGATTCTGTTTGTTGTGCACATACTGGCTATGACCGTGAGTTGAAAACCGGCGAACGATCCTCTACATCAGCTGAATATACGAACGCGTGACTGACAGTATGTCCGGTGTGACGGAATTATGACAAAGAGACATTTCGCCAAACCAAAACCCGATTGTGTCAAGAATATGTACTACTGATGAACGCATCAAGCTTAGTGCTCTTTATCAAGAGGAGTTGTCTGGAAAATCTATACAAATTCTAAGGATGTGATGAAACAAAAATGGTGCTCAAGTAATGCTGTAGCGAAAATTCGTCAAATAAAGCACACTATTTATTATCCAACTTGCTGGTAGCTATGCCACGTGCGCGCTCGCGTTTATGAACCGGAATTCCTGTCAACAACACACCCGGTTTCTGCTCACACGTCGTGCGCACTACTCCCGGTTTGTGTGTGGCCAATGTCTCCGGTTTAGTAATCCATTGCAATATTAACCACATTCCTGACTACTGCTGATGAATGAAAAAGTGACCAAGTACCGGGGGAAAAGCAATGGAAAATGGCTGATATAATCTCATTCAAGCCCGTTAACAATACGATATACAAATGAAATCAAAATTTGTCCTCTGATTTGTGAGACATGATGGAACAACACACAAAATTACCCGAAAAATTGCCAAAAACAGTATCGCGACGAGTACTACTGCTGACCGGAGGACAGACCGGAACATTGTTTGTTGATTCAACACGACCGACTTCGCGTTCACTAGCAACAGATGAGGTAACAAGAGGTAGTGAATGCTGAATATCTGAGGGCGGAGTACACGTAGTCGCGATAGGCTCCGTTGGTTCAGGCGGCTGACAAACCTGTTGAACAGCACGCTTTGCAACAACTTTTCGAACTCCATGGGATATCAAGTAGTTTTCGAGTTGCCGGATTGCACTAGGCAAGAATGATACGTTTGATCCTAAAGTGGCCCGTAGATCTGGAACAAGTGAACTGGCCATATTCACGAAACCTTGCATGAAGCGACTGACAACAAAAGCAAAAAGATGAACGAATATGACACGGGGAAAAACTGCTTTGAAAAAACTGGCAAACATGACATGCGTTTGCAATCGTCAGCCATACACAGGCAGCAACATTAAAAATAAATGAGGTGATAGTAACCAGGTACACGAGGCAATCAACCCCAAAATGGATAAGATTAGAGCAAACTAATTTTGCATCAGCGCGAGGTTCACCTCGCATGGGCCAATCTTCTCACAGAGAATAACCGAGATATGGTCAACATTCTGTATGCAGAGCAAAGTAAATCACAGGCTTAGTATCGATCAGCTTAATGCTTGGTAGGAATCTCATTTTCAATATTCCCCCAGAATATAGTCTGTTACGTGGGAGAATAGAAAGAGAAAAAGATTGGGAAATCTTGTTGAACGCCACTTGAGGCACGGACAGCTACCCACAAATATACATCTTGCGACTGAAACTAGTATACAACTGAACAAACTGACACGCAGCCCCAGAGTACGACGGACAGTAGGATTAAAAATAGTTAGAAGTATCAGTGCTCAGGAATATCATGGCTGTCGGTTGAGGAAAGCAGTACCCATACTCCAGTGCCTCCCACACAGTGAAGATACATTCACTGCCGGATAGGAAACCTGCTTAAATTTACAGTACTTCGTTCTACATGTTTCAGGAGTTATCGCACTAAGAGGTGTGTGAGAAGCATGGATGTGATATAGATAACGATAATAGCTCCCCATGGTTGTGTCGCAGGATATTCCGGAACCTATTTGCAGACAGTAAGAAAAACTTAAAAGACTCATTTACGAAGCAGCTCTCCAGTTTCTCATATGGGATGAAAGAGTGTGAACTGTTCAGTGATCAATCGTTCATCACAATAATCGACAACAGTTACAGAAAGAAGGACCGAACTTGAAAAACGTTGCAATAAGTTGAACTTCGAAGCCACTTCCGTCTTTGAAAGAAGATCGCTAAATGTTGCAAGTAAACGCACTAGTTCCATCGGCAACAGCTAAATGGGTTCGGTCAGGTCAGTTTAAGTGTTCTTCAAACTGCTCAGCGCATCTGTCAAGATTCTGTGATACGTTGTAAATATGTGATTCATCTTTTTCACGTATAACTCCATCAACAGCTTGTCGATGGCAAGCGAAACTACAAGAACAAGACATCTTTCTAACTCTGTAACTCCTTGTATCGCATAGTTCCTAAGGTTCTAACTTGCTCGCACAGCTGTCAAGATTGATGTCTAGTCACCGTTTACCTCAGGCCACTTTTGTGACCTGGGAAGCTTGAGTGTGAGTACCGTTTGATAAACGTTTCGTATAGTCTCATCCTTAACTCTGGCAATCTGATATTTGCGAGCGGATGAGCTCTGAGCGAACGATGACAAGAAGTGGGAACGAACAACGACACAGTTTGTCTCAAGGTGGTTATTCCAAAACGAAGACAATCTTTGATTGAATGAAAAAACCGGTACATGATAGCAGTATGGTCAATTAACACCTGAGAGTGGGTTATACCGGATGGTCTCCACGTGACAAAATGCAGACCTGGAGACAAAAAGTTCATGAGATACGTACAACTGTAACAGCCCATATACAATGTCAACACATTATGTTAGGACACCCAAACAAGCCAGATAATTTGGATATACTTTCCAGCATTTGGTGGGACGGAAAAAGATTGGATTGAAGGACCTCATTTAGAACCACTGAATCAACAGCATGACCACTGCGCCACTGGGATACGAAAGCCTGGTAAAGGGTTCCACTTGAAGCGAGTTACCAAAAAATCGGATCCACCTGCCAATGAAGATCTACGATCACCCGAAGGTGCACGGGATAAGAAAATGGCGTCTCATTCGCATAAGTGGCAGGTAACGTATCAAAGACCACACCGAGCTACTGAGTAACATGGAAATATTGTCTGGTGGTTACGATCAACCGTTGGGCGGCAGATGTACCTCTTGCATGAGAGTTTTTTCAACCCGAACCTCGTGATTCCACCCGAAAGTATAAAACAATGTTGTAGCCATAAAATGGAGTTGATAAGTCCTCACGAGACTGTACCACAGTAACTTAGCATCCACACGCAGTTTGCAGTGCTATACACAATCAAATGATTGCCAAGATGCTTTTCACCTCGCCAATCAAATCTGATCTTAAAGGGTTGAAGCTCTAGTCCGTATAAAACATTCGCTCAACACGGTATACAAATATTAACACTATATCAAGATCATGATCAAAATGCAGGCAGGTTGAAAAAGTTTGAAGAAACAGGACAAGTGATCCAAGACATATTCCATAAGGACCCGATGGCTAGCAAGAGATAATGGCAAAGAAAAGTGTTTCCTACAAATAGTTGAAAACATTTCAGGACTCTAAGCGGAACAACAGTTTCACACTGGATGTGGTATAAACAAATACACCCCGTTAACTATGCCATTAATACTAAAATAGTCTGAGAAAAGACTGCGTGACCAACTGATGTGGTATGACAGTTCACAAGTGGCTACCCGGATATCAGGCTTAACCACAAACAGGATCATCTAGTCACAAACAACTCACATGCAGCAGGGCGTAAGCTCCTTATGGAGTGAATTTATAGAGGTAGTGATCTTCTTAATCAAGGTAGTCAAAGCGAAATGCAAATATTGAACTACGCAGCTCAGATGACAGTTGAGTTCAAATAAACTGTCACGTGTTGAAGAGTAGGACGAATGGGTGGAGAAAAATGCAAAGTTTCACACTAAATTTTGTGATAACCGAACTGTCTCGAGTTGTGTTTGTTTCAAACAAGCCGCAATGAAGCTTAGATGATCACCCAAAGGGACTTCCTATTAGTCCCTTCGATTACGTTGGGTACAATGTGTGTCCATGAAATGTACTATATCAACTGCTCCTGAAGTAGAAGAAACAGGTAAAACAAACACTTAAAACATTATAGTGTAAGTCAACCAATCACCTACATGAAAGTCAATCTGTCTGAGCCCCCGTCAGGGCAAACATAATCTGCTAGAGATGCGAGCAGAGAGGAATCTGTGGTGCCAGCATCGTCTGTCACATCGTCTAGCAGTCCAACACACAAATAGACCAGTGGAGCCGTGTGGGATTTCGGTAAGCTGGACAGGCGAGCAAACAGATCGGCTCCTAGAGTGCTGTCCACATAAAGCATGTCATCATCCACGAAGACCGGTACCCGGCGACTCAATCGTTGATTGTCCAACTTTAGCAATGGTATGTGAAACTGGAGCTCCACAATTAACTGATTTACCTAGTCGAACAAGAATATAATAACAGAAGATAAAAAAATGTAATTAGACAGTGAGTCGAGATAGTAAGTGTTCGTCATGGCTGTTGGCATCCTGATACAATAGTTGAAACTGAAAAACAACTGCAAACAGGACAACACAAGTAGTTACGGCCGTACACCTTATATCCGAAGCAATAGTAACGGGTACTCAAATATGGTGCCAGTGCTATTACGAACGCATCTACAGAGTTCAAAATAAAGGAAAAAAGAAGTGTAGGTGCAAATGATGCAACCGATTAATCCAAGGTTTATGACCACACAAATCTGGAATTACATAAATCCTACAAATCTGCTATTACGCCTGACGCCTCTGCCCATTTTTGTCAGATGTGGCGTACACAGGCATGAACCACACAATGTGACGAAGTGACCTCACCTGCTGACATCAGTCACGTTCTGGCCAATCAGGTTGTCCCTACTAGAGACAGTACATAGTGTCTGAGTGCCACCTACTCTGCTCTGTGGTTCCTGAGATTATTCTGTTCATAACAAGATTGTGAATAGGCTTGCCCTGTTGGGCTACCGTTGTCTCTATCAAACTGCCTACATTGAATGCGGTGATTATCTGTTCCCCAGCATGCGCTTCATGCAATTTTCGATACGCGATCAATTGGTCATATGCTAAAAATGTACAGCCTATAATGGGTGGATGGCCTGATCCGCACACGAACCAAACGCCTACGGCACCAACTATTAAACAACAAGGGTGTTGACGGTGGGATGAAGATGCGAAATGGTTACGAAATATGAAGATACCAATTGCTACATCAGGTAAAGTGAATGCGTGTTGTAATGAGATTGGAATGGAGCGGTTTCTTGATTGGAGAAGGTTCAGACAATCAGCGTTCGCGTACAAGCTGCTACAGACGGAATTATGGTCAAACTGGTGCCAACCAATCAGAGGCGGCGATTATCTGCTGTTGAATGTGTACCTGTTTCAAACAACATCTTGCTAGGTGCAAGATCGTGAAATAACACAGCAACAAACTGGTCAATCAAAACGCGAGAACGCCTGTCGCTGAATAACAATCGTAAGTACTATTGTTCCTTTATCAAAATGTGCTGTTTCTCCAATAAAATGAGATAGCTTAGTGCCGCTCAGATTCATTTTGTGATTTTCTCTCAATTGCGCAGCTCACTATGCGACGCGTGTTGCTTAATAGGCTGGAGACATCGCAGCCTTTCAAATCACTGGTTATAAAAGCGAGCCGAAAATGGTAGCGTGCCTGTATCCATACAAATGCAAACCACTCCTAGTTAAGTTTGTCCTATTCACTTTCTTTGTTTATTTATCTTTTAATACTTCATAGCCTGTACGATATGTTTTGTCACTCTTGTGATGAGCGATGGCTCGAACCAGGGGACTATATATACTATAGTTTGTGGCTAGCTGTGTATGTAGACAAACTGTTAAGACAAAACAACTAACATCCTATGTCGGCTGGTGAAAGACTAAAGTTAAACGTTTTACACATTAGAACTGGTTTTCCAACGGATAGATGTCAACACAGACATTTTCTTAAATACAACGGCGATTTTGCAAAGTTAAAAAACAGCACTCAAAGTAGTGTTAGCCAACACCTAAGACAGGCTGAAGCCCAAAATCAAACACAAGTCTTAGTGCTCCATTAAAATAAAACAGTGCCTTGGTATATTGAAATCAAACGGTGTAAAATAAATATTCTATCGGAGAACAGGTCATGTTGAAAATTATCACACCAAACATGCTTCGGCAAAAAGCTTCATGAATGACAAATTTGCAGGATCCCTGTAACCGGTCGAGAACTCATGATGAAAGAAATATCGGCGATTGTATACATTACGATTACGTTTCGTCCCCTTCCACTAAAGGAACTAAACAGGAATGATGAACAAACGTGAGCGTACATCATGAAGTAAGTAGTTACCTGCGTGAATTAAATGACTTAGTTCATGCCTTAAAGTGACTCCAATTTTGTAAACAGTTTACCTGGACTGAAGATGCTTCCGTGTCAAGAATGAAAGACGCTAATGGGAAAAAACAAAGTGGTCGCTTGTTCAGAAGATTGTCCCGCTTCTACAGGTCAATGCAGTATTATAGCAAAATTTTCAAAAAGAGTAAAATCTTTGTTGTTCAATTCGCCTATTGTTAGGCATTCCGTACATTTGCGTTTATGAGCCTATATTCCAGCCCACAACACAGTGAGGTTTTCATTTAAACATCATGTGCACTTATGCCCGTTTTGTTGGCTTTTTCTGTCGAGGATTTTCGACCAACATTTCGCGACAATTGGGACAGGTTCGTTCAATGACCGTTCGTTACATTCCTCATCTTGTCTGCAATCCACGCGCTATGATCGCTGGCCACTGTAGAGTTCAGATACTGTAATAAATGTCGGAACGATCACGCCTCAGGCTGGACCACTCATCACGCTCGTCAACACTGCAAAGAACCTATTCTATATGTTCATCATTGATCACTCGACTACGAGGACCTTAAATGATCTGAAAGCATGCGTTTAAGCTATTTATGACAGCAAAGCGCCTGCTTCGTCATCTTTTAAACTTGTCCCCATTTGGGTCTGATATATCTGTTAGACCGTATTCCCTCACATTTACTTATTCTCCAATCCTAAACGAACGCCATTCTTGTGCATCACGCCTTACGTCGTACTTCTGCTTAAGTCAGCGATATGCTCCAATCATCCACTCAAACGACTGGTGTTCCAACAGTTGCTTAGGATAATAATGGTCTCTCTCCGTCTCCGGGTACAGATACCTAACGGGATCTTGGGCTCGCTCCAGAATGTAATTTCAAATAATGAAATCCGCGTTGTTGCATGCTTTGTCGTGCGGTATCCAAACAACACTCTGCAGTAGTCTCTCTATCCAGTTATTACCTTTATTGTTCAGCCATTCCTTCATTGTGCGACTAAACTGCTCCAACAACCCGTTCATCTGTGGATGACACGCGAACGCTTGTAGGCGCTGAATGCCCAAGATCTTTAACGCCTGAAATCACCGCTCTCCAAACCTGGTCCACACTGGCATATCAAATTGAGGGATTGATTCAACCTCAAGCCAGGATATAACGGACCAATTTTTATCTCATGATACGTCCGGTGGTGTAAATCTTTGTCGGAGCATAGTAATCAAAAGAAAACAAGGGGAACAACATTTCAGTTCGACGGAAGTTAGTTACTTTGTTGTCAATTATTTACCTTTACCAGTTATTTGAGTACGTCCCTTGATACCCGAAATGAACGACGAATCAGGCGTTGCACACTGTTCACAAGTCAGCCATAATCTAAAGCAGGTGTCACAAAAGTTTTTTTTTTGACATTAAATTGAAGGTACTCCTGATATAATCAATTCATTCCAAATTAAGCAAGTTAACGATCCGAATCATCCGGGAAAAAGTTTACTGAAGCTGTCATCTTCAACTTACAACAAAAGAAAATAAATTATCGAGTCCTCATATCTGATGAGTTACAAGAACGCAAACAACGAAGTATTTCCGCGAGGGTCTATACACTCAACATCTACCCCATATCTGTCAATTCAACCTTTTGCATTCAGAAACGCTCTGGTAGTCGATCATTAACGTCCCATTATAAGTTACGAATTGTGCAGGAAACAGCTATAGCGGTCATGGACGAGAATGCACACAAGTATGAAGCAAGATGATTGACAAGTAAACCAAGAAATCATTCGGGTGCATTGAGCAAACAAACACACATACACATGTGTAGACCGCAATGATCCAAACTAGCAGACCTATTATGTGTCCGTACGTTTGCCGTACATCCAGTCTGGTTTGGAGAGTGATTTACCCTTCGGGATGCAAGCGATGGAGGTGACATCAGCTGATAATGTCAATGCGCACTCTGTCCAACTGATTTGCAAGAATTGAACAGTCGATTCGCATTTCAGCCAATTTTGTTCCTACAACCAGCCTGCATATTCTGCGTTAAACGACTCAACTGTCCAAGTTACAAATGAGGTTGTTCGCTGTGATGGTTTAACAAGGATCTTTATCTGTATCCTCTTATAATAACCATCCATTCCTGCGGGATAAGGTGCATCGACTTGTTCAGTACAGACTTTTGATCAGAACGATTCGAACTGACAAAATGTGTCCGCTCAGAAGCTATAGCAAAAAATGACACGCTTGTCCCAGGTCATGTAGACACAGCTTGATAATGTCTTGTGTAATCGCCGTTCAAAAAGTTTGAAAAAGATGTTACTACAAAATTCACTGTATTCATAAGCAAACAGCCCGAATGCTTGTATCTAGTCATATGCATATTAACTGTAAACGACATGAAAGATATTTTGATGAAAATTCCGGTCATATACGGAAATGTATACATGCATCATTCTAATGATAAGCTATATACTGAGAAGCAGATATGATAGAAACCGTCAATTGAACTAACCAGGAAAGCTTTGCAAGAAGAATTCGCATGCGATTTGTCACCTATTGTAGATGCTGTGCCATTGGTTGAATGGTAAGTTGTGATCCAAAGACGAGCAATACGAAGAAATACGTCGAAAAATTGACTTATGGAAACGCAAGGTAAATTATTTGACTTGCGACTCTTGTGTTCCACACGCAGCTGACCAACCTGATCGATTACCTGGATGTCAGAAGGCAAACATAAATCTGGTGAGTATCCGCCAACATCAACTGACTCATCATACTATAATATAAGTAAACCAAATACAACATGCGATGAGTATCCTCCAACCACATGATGACGGCAACGGCACCTGTTCGATTAAGCGTTGGGAAAACACCGAGAGTCGATGCATAGTAGAAGGAAATGTGAAAATGAAGTGAACATACTGAAGCCCCTAACCACTTACAAGGCTCCCACCCAGATCGAAGGGAGGTGATATCACCTAATCACTCCGAAATATTCAAGAAGCTAACACCTGCAAACTATTCATTAACCACGGAGACTGTGAAAAAGAAAGCGTTGTATTCCTTGAAAAGAGGTTGACCTTAAACCAGATACATTTATGGAGTAATTCATCTTGGCAATAAAGCTTACAAGAGTCTCGAAGATAGTGTCGTTTTTGGGTCTTAGGGTATAAGAACCATATATTAGGATTAACAAGTAATAACCCGTGAGGGTTTACAAGCACTGACAAGTGGCAAGCTCAACAGGCTACGCTGATCTATTAACACTCTCCACCGAAGTCTGTTGCTGGAAAATTCCCTATCCTACGCACACTATATCATCACGTTGTAACGCATTTCATTCACTGGAATAGACACACATCTACTGTGCACACCGATTCAAACTTTTTTCATGACAAGATCCACTTTCATTTCACTTCATATTTGCACCAAAGGTTTGACCGTCAAATGTATCGATTCTACTGTGGTTGAAGGTTCGTATCCAAGTAATAGCTCGCATTCACCTAAATAGAATGGTCTAACTGAGCAGCTCAACATCCACTCGTCCTATATACATCCAAATGAACGAAGTTTTGTTCTCCTTTCAAGCTTGACCAGCGCACAGTTCGTTTGCCCGGTGCAACCGACGTTCAACTAAGTATGAAAAGATTCCCAGATCTCGTTTTTACTAAACATCTGGGTGTTACTTAATTTCAGATTCAAATCTGATCATTTTATACGGCACGCGACATCAGATAAAATTAACTTCTCAGGTGTAGCACCTCAGTAACACTATCAGTTATACACGGCATTTTCTACAGTGATTCACCTTTGGGTTTTCATCATAGTTATCGAGGGAAATATTGAACTAAGGTGTTTCACCAGGAACAGGCACCCCCATCGGAAAAAAAACACATTTACGAGATATGAAGTATTTTGCATCAGCTATCTTCATTAAAGAGGGATACCACCCAGAGAGAAAAGAGTACGATAGTCCTGTCCGATCAAACAGATTGTTTATGCGTTGATCGTAGGGTGGATAGTTCAAACACACAAAACCCTTCGTGAGCGAACTTCAAACACTATGCTGAAGAGTTTAAATATGATCAACACCGTCCAACAAACGTCGATAAAATATGAATGAAGTATTCAGAACCACAGTCGCTCACGTACAGCATACATTATTTGCCTGCTCGCAGTCACGCTGTTGCAGGGCAGCAAATTGTGGATGCTATAGCTGATTGGTGTGCCGCTTGTCAAGACCATTATTAGACAGTATTATTGATTACCTTAGCGTGTGGTTCTTCATTGTTGTACAACGGTGGTGTAACCCAAGTAGATACGCAAGCGAGCTCTACTCGACAATATATTCCATTCAAGAGGGTACACAGTACTATACTAAGAACAGCTTTCAGGAGAACCCAGTATTAATGGTGCGTTTTTATTATGGTCATTCTGAAAAACAGTTGTTCACTAAGCAGCACCTACATCGATCGAGTTCAACTCGTTTCACGAAAGAAGATCTCATCAAAGAGAATAGTGAACTCTCCGGAGGTCCGTTCTAGTTGGGAAGAGTAGTAAACTAGTAACGCCGTAATCCTTTTTTCGAGAGAGCACCCATGAGAACAAGGGAAGTTGCTTTCCAGGGAGGAACTAACCACTTCGTTCGCTCCGGCTTGTGTGCGTTCCGTAACAGTGAATCGCATCTCACAAGGAGACTTGAATGTGGACATTTTAATTATCTCTGAAGATAATTTACGGGATCAGGCTGGGTATACATGTTCGAGTTCGGCACCACTATTTGCATCCGCAAATTCACCATAACCTGTTAGCTGCTCTAAATCATCATATGAAAAACGGGAGAAAACAGTGCGGTTAGCCTGCCTGGCGATACACACTCCTCATGTTTGGGTTTTTCTGGCAACTGGAGCAATTCAACAATTATGCAACGGTGACCACCCGGCTCCATCCGGAACTGACGGAAGTATTCAGCGATCGCACACTGTTGTGTGATTAAGTCAAATCAAGATTGGGCTCTGAAGAAAATCTACTGTCGTACAAAGCGGAGCTATATTTATGATGAACACCGTATTGACCAAATTCGTTCGCCTACCTTTACTGATCGATGGCTTGCTTGGTCTCGGTGGATGGAGTACGATTTGTTCTATGTTCATTATGTTTTTTTACTGATTCAATGGAGTTGTTTGGTGAATCGATCATTTATCACGTACTAAATGTTCATGCACAGTTGGCCGTCGCGTCTGACCGAACAAATCGACGTACCGCATCGTTTAAGCATCACCTAGCATAATTATTAGCGGGTATATCTGGTTTAGCTGATGGACTTGGAATCATCATCAGCTACCAGCACACATATATAATCACCTTTTCCCCAGATTGCTTCAGCCACAACTACAATATTTGGTAGGTGAACTTAGTATGAAGTACGATGATATCCGGATGTTACGAACATATTCCAGTAATCCCGTTGGAATCGTTATTACGTGTTAAAACAAAGTCGACACTCTTCAGCCTAGGATAAACACGTTTGTACGGCCGAAATATCGTTGCTAGGATAGCCCACAGATGAATTCACGAACCTAGATATGTGAAAAAGGATCATCTTGATTAGTTGTTCGGTTGTTGACAGTTACCAACTCGCTCATACGAGAATAGAACACATGGTAGGTGTATGCTTTTGTCATGCAAACTCGAAAGAAAGCTCTCCTATTACTACCCTCGATTGCTGCACATACTTTCCTTGTTGGCTATTAGTAACCCGCCTGCAAACTAGTAAAGCGTCCACCGCATGTTCAGAAGAGGTTGATAAGGATTTCTGTAAACAGCTCTGATAAGCGCCTGGATAATCATTCAGTGATGGTATATGATTCTGACACCTATTCATGAGGCATGGGAACGAGTATCTTACATGTGTGGTGCTGATGAGACACAACAATGTAGAAACAGTGGTCCGCCACTTCGGTTGCGAAGCGTTTACCAGTTTCAGATCGAATGGAATCGTTATCTCCTTGGAAAGACTCTTGATGAAGCGCTTCTCTCGTAGAAGAGGTTGTTGTGATTATGAAATACATTTTCAACCCATTCAATGCACAGGAGAAGTTCTATGAGGGTTTACTTTCTGACACTATTCATCCTCCTTATTTTAAAGCGTCTCGATCCGACACAACGCAGGTAGTACGCCAAAAGCACAATCTGTTGTTTACGTGTAGGAAACGGTACAACAGTTCATTCCTTCCATATCTTACACGTTTATTGCTTGACCGCGATTCGCTTTTGAACTATTTACTTGACAGACGTTTACACATACATAGGTGTTGTTACAGCACAAACACTTGTACTGTAGGTGATGTACTAATATGCTAAATACTCAAGTTTTACTTACACAAAGCTACCCTACATTCGTGTTGATGTCAATCGTGCTAATTCACTGGCTTCACTGACTCCGTATTGCGCATAGGACAGACTGTGAGAATCCATTCGGTGGCTCATTATGGTAAGGATATAAAACAGGACAATCACTAACGAGCAACTGTAAGTTTTCCATCGTAAGTAAGCTTCTCTAATCGTTTTCAGTTTATGGTTACAGATTTCAATGAGCAAATGGACAGCCGTTCGATTTCGAGACCCATGTTCTCCAACGAACAATGAGACCAAAGCAATGAGAGTAAGGTATGCACGTGTGAATTGTCAAACCAGAGCTACCAAAGAAACAACTATTCGAAGCAAACTCAGTTTGGAAAGTCACACATAGTATGGTTTCGCAGGGTGGGTGTGATATCGCGGATACAAGTTAAATTCAAACGTATTTTGCTGTTCTCCAAACAGGGGAGTGTACGCGAATTCAGACTCATAACTTACCGGTAAACCAAGCGTGTCCAGTAACAGCCCATGCGAGGTACCCTCAGCTGGAGACGAGCTGAGACGTTTGCCACCCAATTCCGCGAGGTTCGGTAAACGCGCACTGGCCGGCACAGAACTGTCTTGCATTTGCCCCGGTTCAGGCTTGTGTCTGGAATCGAGCAGACGGAGACTGTGAGCTAAAACAACGACCGATGAGTTGACGCCGCCGGCCATTCGGACGAATCGAGCATACAGTGGCTTGGACCAGGCAAACACAGATATTGAGGAAGTAGATGTGGCAGTCGAATCCACATCCCTGCGGACACCGTTATAAGCTGAGACTGTTGTAACCTGCATATAAAGTACCATAACAATATGATGGAGACGCAACACATTGTAGACAGTTGTTCAGCTAACTGACTGAGAAGAAAATAACGAGTGACTCACTTCACAAGGTTTGTGCCACTTGCCGTCGAACCCAAAAAGTAGTGGAAAGTTCCACAGCTGGTCAACCAACTGTGTCATTTTTGAATCATTCGACTCGTTCACATCCAAAGATTTCACTTGACTCTTGTGGGTCGGCAAGGAAGACGGGCTTCTGATAAACCCATCCTCCAAAAGACAGTGATCTAACAGGGCGTACCATTGGCCTAGACGTCGTCCGAAGTTACACCATTGATTTTCGTTAAAATTGGTTGACGCATCGCCCAATTCCGGGCGGAGCAACAAAACTTGTTCGACAGACGAAGTTGAAGCAACCTAAAGGAGAAAAACAACAAAATAAACGCGATCTATGTGTACAGACGGATCCTGAAAAACAGACTAAGGGACTGTTATTCTGGGGGCCGAAAATCTACCAGGTACACATACGGAACAGACTACAATAACAACCCTATGCATTTACAGTGAATACTTGCTTCGTGTACTTTAAAACAAACCTGTCCCAAGTGGAACAAACAGACATCTCCACAGAATTGTAGGCATAACAGATATACATTTGATTCACAAGATAACCCACTATCAGCCTGTCATATATTACTTCTACATCATAGTGTCCTCTTCTCTATCATACTGATCCCTCCATATATTATCCTAATCTACCTTTCCTGTTCGTTATGTTTTAGATCACATGCCTCGTTTTCTGATTGATTAAAGCCCTTCTATCAGGCGTTGTCTTCTCTGCGCTCTCGATTACTTCTCGCAAGTTTATTCGTTACAATTTAATCAATCAGAAATAATGGGTCGTCTACTACGACCGGACCGATTTGATGCCGACCCAAACTCCTCAGACAGTGGTGACGTATGGGAACACTGGTTATATACTTTCTCAAATTTTCTTGAATTGACGGCTTCTCATAAACCTGACAAGCTGAAAACGCTTATACACTTTTTGTCCCCCGCCGTATACAAATTCATCTCTCACTGTACTGATTATGACTTTGCTATCACCACACTTCACTTTCTCTACATAAAACAAAAGAATGAAATTTTTGCACGTCACCTCTTAACAACTTGTAAACAAGCACCTAGTGAAACTCTCGACCAGTTCATACAAAAACTCCGGAACCTTATCAAGGATTGTAATTTCAAAGCTGTCAGAGCGGAGCAAAACCAAGAGGACGCTATCCGTCATGTCTTCACAAGTGGATTCTTATCCAACTCGAATCGCCAACGATTGCTTGAACACAAAACTTTGGACGTAAAAACTGCTTACGATCAAACAAAGGCTTTAGATCTGGCTCAACAACAATCGCAATCGTTCGTGCAGTCTCAGCCTCCATTTTACAATACAGCTGCTACCGACGCCTCACCAAATACTGCCGAGGAACCTAACAGTCATTACGACACTACACTAGCTGCAGCCCGAACTAACTGCTTCTTCTGTGGGTATGATCGACACCCTCGCCACAAATGTCCAGCTAGAGGTTCAGTTTGTACACCATGTGGGAAACGGGATCACTACCAGAAGGTTTGTCGTTCTACTACTCATTCGAAACGCACGGCATCAATTTCTCCACTCTTTACCTCCTCCACCGTCACTGCTACAGCTCCAGCTAGCCTTACCAAAGCCGTCACTGAAGTGGTAATCAATGGGATAACCCTACAAGCGCTGGTTGACACAGGGAGCTCAGAAAGCTATGTTTCTGAAGCGGTCGTACTTCGAAATCAATGGACAAAATTGCCATCAAGTAGCCAAATCGTTCTGGCTTCCACGCGACTAACCAGTAACACCAAAGGCCACTGTCTTGTTTCATTATTTCACAAAGCTACACCTTACAGAGATGTTAAATTGTCCATCCTCCCCAATCTGTGTGCTGACGTGTTATTAGGGCATGACTTCCTACAGCGACACAAATATGTGGAAATATCCTTCAGGGTGTTCAACCCTCATTTTCACTGTGTAGCCTAGCCGCCTCTACTCTTCCAGCTCCCTCCCTCTTCACTCAGCTCGATCCCTCTTGCCGTCCAATCCGTACTAAATCGAGACGACATAGTCACCGTGATGATGTTTTCATTCAGACCGAGATCGAAAGATTGCTACAAGACGGCATCATCGAACCTTCGCGATTACCGTGGCGTGCACAAGTATTGATCACTACAAACGATCGCCATAAACGTCGCATGGTCGTCGATTATAGCCAAACAATTAATCGGTTCACCTACCTGGACGCCTATCCCCTCCCTCGAATCGACGACATGGTAGAGAAAATTTCACAATTCACTGTTTTCAGTACGCTAGACCTTCAGAGCGCTTATCACCAAATACCCATTAACGAAAGCGAAAGACGATATACTGCATTTGAAGCGTGCAGTAGCCTATACCAATTCCGCCGCATACCTTTTGGAGTGACCAACGGTGTTGCATGCTTCCAGCGAGCGATAGACGAGCTGATACGTCGAGAAAAGCTCGAAGGAACTTTCGTCTACGTCGACAATATTACCATATGCGGAACACATGCAAACAATCACGAGACTAATCTGAATCGCTTTCTGCAAGTGGCCGATAAATATGGATTAACGCTAAATCGAAACAAGTGTGTTTTCGCTACGAAAGAAATTCGTCTGCTAGGTTATGAAATATCCAAAGGATCCGTGAGGCCAGATCCCGATCGATTCGAAGCGCTAATCAAGCTGCCTGCACCTGGAAACTTGAAAGCACAACAAAGAGTGGTTGGGATGTTCTCATACTATTCGCAGTGGTTTTCCCACTTTTCAGATAAAATCCACTCACTGATTATCAACAAGAGCTTTCTACTACCCAACGATGTACTTTCCGCCTACGATTCCCTTAAATCCGAACTAATGCAGGCCTCAGTCTTTTCCATTGCCAGAGATGTCCCTCTTGTCATTGAAACCGATGCCTCAGATATAGCAGTCTCAGCTACACTCAGTCAGAGTGGCCGCCCCGTGGCCTTTTTCTCATGTACTCTCTCTGCAACCGAACGAAACCATTCCGCTATTGAAAAATAAGCTTACGCAATTATTGAAGCTATCCGTAAATGGCGACAATATCTGAGTGATTAAATTGTAGCGAACAGACTTGCGAGAAGTAATCGAGAGCGCAGAGAAGACAACGCCTGATAGAAAGGCTTTAATCAATCAGAAAACGAGGCATGTGATCTATAACATAACGAACAGGAAAGGTAGATTAGGATAATATATGGAGGGATCAGTATGGTAGGGAAGAGGACAATATGATGACAATATGCTAAGTTTTCGGTGAATTCGAAGCAAGCAATGCAAAATCGACGTTTCACTAAGGGCAGCGGTAAAGTATGGACGCTGAATAATGTTTCAGTGACTGAATAACATGAGATAAGGGTCTAGTTTAGAGATAAAAGGAGGTAAAGCAACTGGTTTATAAAGATCTACATTTTCAAAGTGAAACAGGAAAAACGTGACTTGCAAGTAGACAACCGAGCAGTAAATGGGAGTTACATAAAACAAACAAGATAGCTTCACTGCAGTCTGTATTAGTAACCCGCTTCATTAATTGTTTCTATTCAACAAACAACCCTATTGTAGAATAACTGCTACTTTTACTGCTGGCAATACTTGAATTCTGTATAGCAATGATTTTTGTATCACTTCTGCATGTTGTAAAAATTGAATGCAGTGATTTGGCAACATAAAACAAAATTTAAGCACACCGGCCCGCTCTTTTCTGTTTCCTTAACTACTTGACGACACTACACGAATCTCTAACCCAGTAGTATTCAGCCCCGTGGCACCTCGAAGATCGTCACAACTCTGATCTCGCTTCAACGACCTTCACACAACTCCACAGCACCCGTCGATGATTTGAAATAGCGTGCGATCATCGTGAATACCCATGAACACTTTCTGCGAGTTAAGTCTCCTGATTATTGTAACTTGTCTGATCGCTGACCTTAGTGCAGCGGTGGGGAGAGGTTGATATCAGAACTGACGAGACTCCTCCAGACGATCTGGGAGACTGAGGAAGTACCACGTGATTGGTGCCTATCAACAGTCATTCCCGTTTTCAAAAAGGGGGCCCGAAGTCAATGTGACAACCACAGAGGCATCAGTTTGGTATCTATTGCGTCCAAGTTACTCAATGGC
>JTDE01001732.1:63802-90368 GCA_014338405.1 Paragonimus skrjabini miyazakii | reverse complement strand
ATGATGATGATGATGATGATGAGTGCAGCATTCGTTCGTTTTGTAATCACTGACAGTTTGGTGAGACAAACATGCGTTTACCTGGGATGTTCGGTAATTCACACCAGACCGCCAGTCAACAATCATACCATTCATCCAGATAAGCCGGCATCTTCCAGCCACAGGTGGTGTGAGTTAGGGGAACCAACCTAAGGGATCCAGCTAGCAGGAAAACTGAAAAACGACCTGTAAAAAACAGACTTACACCTAAGATATCGACGAAGAATGAGCGACACCCGAAACTATAACAGGTACAGAGTTGGAATACACGATGATCAGTGAAATTCGGCACCACCGGCGAAATATCACAGGAAGTCGGTTGGGTGACCGATGAAGTGCTCAAAACGCACTGATCACTTCTAGCGTTCGTCCTATCGTCTTCTTCCTCATCATCTGATCGAGGTCGCTTTGAAGACCACGAAGAAACGGAGTCTGGAATAGGCAATCTGGCTTGGGTCCAACAAACGAGATCTGGAGGCACAAGGTGGTACGAGGCACCACCTTTAGAGTTATCCAAATCGGTGCTAGATTGGTGACGCCTTTGGTCAGATCGTAGGGACTGACTGGAGGCAAGGCATATTGGGCAAGCAAAATTGTTTAGGCCACCACCAAGGTCACGTCTGTGATCATCATCGCCTTCTTGCCTGGGACGTTTACCCCGGCGATCAATAGTGAACGTGTCCAGTAGGGTGCTGTTGGGACAACGAACAACTATTGAGGACCGCTCGGAATGAGCGAAGACGCTACGTAGCCATTCGACGTCGTCGGACGGTTCACCGGATTTGGATGAAGTGCAGCAATGAACAGCGACACGATACAGCTCAACCATGAGATCAGGAGTTAAACGTTCTGTGACCGAGTTGTTCTTCGCCATTTGAGTGGAAAGAAACGACATCAGATCCTGTGCGGATAGGAGAAAACATGAGAATCGTTAGGGCTCACCACTTTCCTACGAGACAGAGGCCAGAACTAATTGACAACTTGATTTGCGTTCAGTTGGTAAGCGAACATGCCGAAAAAGGCTAGGGATAATTTACTATACACTGACCGAAATCCGACCACACAACAATAACAGACGCGGTAGATTAGAAAGAATCGGTGAAATGGAAATTCCAGTTCTGCATTTTTAAGATGCTCCACCACATTGGAAACGGATACGCGAAAATTCGCGCTACTGGCAAAGACCTCTTCTGGCAATTTGCACGAAAGTATTACCTAAAAATTCACGGCGAACTACTTAGATAGATTAATTGGGATGAACACAAAACATCTGACAATAACTTTTCGTACGCGATGTTGAGGTCAAAGTGAAAAAAACACGATGGCAAAGCAATAAACGTTCGGTTCACAGGTGTTTGCTTTACTTACATCAAAAGTGGATCGATGCAGTTCATTGGACAATCCGAGAGCCAGTGTGAAAGCCAGATTAGGTGGGTCACGGACAATATGAGGCCCTGGAGACCACACGTAACACGCCTCCAACAGCAGTCGGACGATATCAGACCGGCCAGTACGCAAATCAACAAGCACAGAAGGTGAGTAAACATGGGATTCTGCAGTACATGGAGAAACCAGACGAGGGAGTAAATCAACTGAGCTTGGGTGTTCGATCGGCAGCCAAGCGGTTTCGCGCAAATTATGAAGCCAACAAGCTGGTCCAAGCGGTCGGGCGACTGTGCCCGGAACGGAGGTTAACGGTGCATCGGTCGACATTTCAGGGACAACTTTTGCAAACCACGCACGATCCACTCTGAAGGGATGATGGAAAACAGCGATAAGATAAAAAGAATGTATCAAAGTGCGTCGCAAATTGTTGATGTCTACATTTGAAATAGGTACATCCTAACAGTTATCTAAACAGAAAGGTTAAAATACAAAATGATAAATGTTTACGGCTCGTCCGTATAAAGCATACACCACCGCAGAGCATTCCCTTACAACGAAACTGAATAGGCGATCAAAAGACGAATGTCAATCGGTACGATTATGATGACACTCGCAGAGCGCTATGTTACTGAACAGACCACTATTTCCGAAAGTATCGGACCATCTGAAACGGACCAAGTAGAGTTCCACTGCTATGATCGTGACGGCTGTCAAATTCGCTAGCACCTCAACAGACGAAACTGTAGATTGAGGACTAACTGTTACTGCTGCTACGGGCTGTCAGGTACGCCATCGGGCCCAGTCAAATAAACGTACCTTGGTTCCCCAAATTTATACACGCACACAGTCGTCGTACTAACAACATAAGGTTCATATACTTTAAGTCGAAGAGGCATGTGGTGTGTGTGGGACACCCAGATGTTGGTAATTCATGGGGACAAGTCGCTGGGTTGTTCGTGGTAATGTACAATCGCCTTTACAAGATAGATCAATATGCAGTGGCATTGTAAAAGGCACTGCGAATATTCGTGTGAATAAAAAAAACCTACCCCTCAAACGCCGGCCAGTTGTCGTGCAGCAAACAGGCAAGCTGATAGGAGGCCTCCAAGGCCAACGCACGATCGGACAAATGAGCAATCAATCGAAGTAGAAGGTCTAAACCTGGACAAACAAAGTCTTCTATAATCCACTCATCATTACTTAAACTCGGTTCGGGTGCGGATTCGGGTAGACCTGCTTTAGTGAGGGTTTGCACAATAATTTTCCACAGACGGTGTCCATGGGGAAGAGGAAGCAAGCTACTCGCAGACAACGTCGAAGAACTTTTGGACTCGGGTCCTTCCGTCAATTGCGCCGTGGAAACCAAATAACGGGTCGAGTGGACGGATAATAGTGTGCACACCCCTGTAAAAGGCCAAACAAATAATGGTCAATGAAATAATGAACATATTCGCTAGCAAGTCACGGTATACTGACAGTCGATTGAGCGTCAGCTGATCAGTAGCTATTTGCAAACCGAATAAGAAAAACTAGCCTGCGTGAACGCGCACACTGTCCTAACTACCGTTACATTGCGTTGAACTAACCAGATATGCTAATCAAGGTAAACTTCAAGCTTCTAAATCAAGAGATTCACTTATAAGTGACACGTAAGGTAGCCTGTAAGCTGGATAGTGCTCGGCTGCTCAAACGTAAATAAGAGCAGCCCGAATCGAATCCGTGATCACATGATGGACAACGGTGATACGGTGAACAAATGAACTACATGGTCTACTGTTTAGGTGGCCACAGAAATAAAGGGCGAATCTGACAACCTTTTCAACATTGTGATTCGTCAGCCCACGCTACCTGGGACAGTGATTGCTGTGTTAGAAAAAAACATGGAACCATTGGTGACGCGTACGTACGGCGAATGGTCAGCGACTAAATGAGCGACGAACGTAAAGAAAAGTACAAAACAGTCTACGACTCAATCCACGCAGTTGTTAAATGATGGAGAGAACGAAAAAGTAAGTCAACGAAACAATGACAAAAGAAGAGATAAATTAGAAATCATTGGTACGTACCAATTTTGGAAATGAGCTATGGTGAAGGTCTTTGTTGAAATGTATGCCAGTAGATTAAGTTAACTGAGAACTTTCAATAGTTCGATGATAACAAAGTTAGTTACCAGCTGTACGATTGTACGTTTGAACTCCGGCAATGCACAATGTTCCTGACTGGGTTTAAGAATTTTGATAGAATCCAACCCGCATGTACGTCTATGAAAGCAAACTAGAAAAACTAATCTGTCTTTGTATGAATTAGTCAGATAGTCAGACTGAAACCTGATCAGGCAACTTTCGTAGATCAAATTTCGTAGACAAATTTCAACAGTTCAGTCAAAGATGCAAGTGTTAGTCTTAAAGTTACCACTGAAAGATAGGTAGATCAAATAAAATCCTCATCAGTAAAAGAATTACGAACACAAATGCAAACAGATCACTCTAAGGATCCCAGTCCGAATTTTCATCAACTTTACATATTGGTATTATCCCGCACGGAGGAGACGAGCAAAGCCGAGAGAGAGAGAGAGAGAGAGTGAGGTGAGCTGAAGTCTACACGTCCGAAACTGTCCACTATGACAGGTCCTCGAGGAATACGAGCCCGAATTATCACTCGACTACTAATGAAGTCTAACCGGCTCAGATTGTGTGACAAAGTAAAACATTGGGTAGTATGTCACACTAAGATATTAGACCTGAAAAACAAGACCATAAACCAGACAATCGTTTAGATCATTACTGCACGCGCGTGATGAACTCCACATATACTTACTAATGAGGCGTATCTTATTATAGTTCGCTTGGTTTTGGAACCGACAGGATGTTCAACCGACTTCTCGTTCGCTTCTCACGTATGTAGAGCAAAACATCAACATCTACGGAGTTGGAACGACACTCAGTGATATTGACGAAAACTGTGTGGTGCTTGCCCTACAGTCCGAAAACTTGGCTTGTTCATAACAAATTGCCACATATGATGATTAGCCCGCATATGCAGCGTAGCAGTTCCTCCCCGCAGAAAACCCTAATGATGAATAAATGACAAAAAATCGAATAGTGTTGGTCGGGTGTGTAGTTAGAGTTCGCCCAAAAATTCGCGCAATGGTGTGATCTACGGCGTGCGTATCTATACAGAACTTATAGCTCTTTATGATCGTCTGTCTACACAATTTCACGCAGTTGTTGCAATGGCAGATCACTATAACCAGTGACCATGTTTCTAAATGAACGTAAATGTACATCAAGACCGACTTAATTACAATAGTTAGCACGTCAGAATCCAAATCAACACACAGATTTTACAACGATTTGACTTACCTGCACCAGAAAAAAATTGAAACCAGCGATATGCGTGCTCCACAAGTGAGGGAAAGTTTTCGAAATATTTATTCGAAACTACACGCATCAAATCAGCTTTATCAAGCTGATCGATTAAGAGATGAAACAACTTGGATTCCAGTTCCTCTAAAGTCCCAACATCCGACTTCTGAAGAATGGTGAATGATGCAGGAGGCAGAAAGACCGGAAGCTCACGTATACCGCCGGACAAAGTGGTCAACGCGGGTAAAATATGCCAGCCATTCGAATGGTCCGATGTGATGATCGGCATGCGCCTAGGTAGACAGACATGCGCGGGGTCTTGCGAAAGACGCGGGGAAGAAACGTATAAGCGACCAACGACAACTAGCCAGTTTAAAATCTCTGAATGTTGAAGCGCGTTACCATCGAGATTGGAGAGGGAATTTAAACACGGTAAGATCCATTCAGAAAGCACCGTTTCCGGAAGGGCGACACGCATACCGAGACCATCAGGCGGCGCAGCAGTGAGTAGAGATGAAAATCCCATACGTCGATCGTTCAGTGTGGAGTCATCTGTCTCAAACGCCACACTGCTTACTAAAGGACCCAACTTGTTGATTAATTGAATGTAGTCGTCTGTGGATGAAATCACAAAAGAAGCAGAACGCAACTCGTGCTAAAGAGCGAAAGAGAGCTCAGGAATTTCGTTAAACGACAGCCTTAAATCTTAAACGTCTACTGAATTAAAATCAAGCAGAAACAGTAGGAAATCCAAGCGTACAACTACTGAGCGGAACCAAAGGCACCTGAGGGTAAAATGATGGCAACAAAATGTATTATTATTATTATTATTATTATTATTATTATTATTAAAAGTAAGCGTGAGGAGGGACCGGGCGCAAATTTGGTACCGCGAAAGAAACGGTTAATAAGAGAATGAGAAGAAAACTAGGGATACTACCGATAGAGAGCAAGAAGTGCGACAGCGAAAAATAGCTTTTTAGCGATTTGTACTACACACGACAGAGAAATCTGTTGCTTTTGTTTTTTGTAAGTAAGGAAGAAAGATGGCCACGATAACAAACACAACAATTTTCTGCTACTGATCACGGTTTGTAGTCATATTTTTCAGTGTCCCGGGTCAATAACACGACATTTCAAGTTGAACATCACTCACAATTGATCGCAGCTAGCGCATTCCCATAGACTTCTCAGTCGGCACATTTCGAAAAGAAGCACTAGACTCGAGTTTCGCTCTCATTAGAGCTCGTCACAAACGAAAGTGGTTGAGCGTTCACATATGATAATTCAGTCGTGCCTAACGTGAAGTCACTGGCGCAGTGGTCAACACCGTTGCTTCATGAACAGCGTGGTCGTGGTTCTAGTCCCGACAGTGGCGAGGATATGCACTACTAACGAGCTCTAATCAGAGCGAAACTCGAGTCCAGTGCTTCTTTTCGAAATGGGCCGACTGAGAAGTCTATGGGAATGCGACAGCTGCGATCAATTGTGGGTGATGTTCGACTTGAAGTTAACCAAATCCCCGACTATTCATTAGTAAACACGACAACTGTTGCAACCCCCGCGAATAGAGCCACAACACATCAAGCCTGAGGTAATTTTCACCAGAGATAGTCCATGAACAACTGCGATGCACAACAAACAAATTAAGTGACCGTACACCAGTACCACAAACACTCGCATAGTAGTCTATGCTCTTTAAAATAGACACACGCTACGCCGGCGACTGAGATGTCCCGGGCTATCAAATGCTAACCGAGTTTGCGCGATATACAGGTAGATCTATTCCCTAACATCACCGTTACTTGTAAAACTCCCGACAGACTCGAAACATTCGACCAAAACCAGAGTGCCAACGTTCAGGGTGAGTACGGGCACAAGCCTCAGCCAGTCTTGAAGAAGTGCTCTGTATTTTGGTGACTGAGGTATATGGTATATTCTTCACACCGTCTCAGTCACCAAATCGTTTAGAACGACTGCCCTCAAGCAAGGGGTTATTACCGGCATAGCCTAAAACAACTATGCTCTTTCCAGTGGGAATTTTCCTATCAACACTAGTAAAACCATTTGAGATTTTATGTATAAAATCGTCGACTTCAAAAAAGTTTGAGATAACGGAGGGACGAAACAGCTTTGTCACACTCCACAGGGGTGGCTGACAGCAGATTTCCGTACGTTTCAACTCTACCTGAGATCAGATTGTACAGTGCCTCCAGAATGGGTATACGCTTATCAAGTATCTCAATTCTCTAGAAGTAAACCCAGAGGAGAGTTCGATAAATAAAACCGAAGGCCACCTTGAGGCCATGAACAGGATTAATGTTGGCTGATGACAGACGTAGTGGAGTTCGGGTGTTGACTGCGAGCTAAGGTTTAATCAATGCACCCACGGTCTATTTTTCATGGCACAGCGCTTTGCGTTACTTGGATGATCTGTGGTGCATAAAGAACACCAACGGTTTGAGCGCAACTGAAATCAGATTGAATTACTCGGTGGTTGGCGTACACATTATGGGATCTTCTTTAAAGCTGAACGTAATTACAGATACCCATACGGACAGTGAGTGCCAATCCACTAACTTTAAACAGATCAGAAGGAAGGTCATCTGAGTCGGATGTCTTGTGGCGCTTGAAACATTAGATCACCTTCCGGACCACCGCTTCCGTAATTCGGGGGAGAGTATGCTAACAAATCATCATAATCGTCGTCACAGCAGCCTTGAGTCTGACCAAAAGGTACTTTGGCACCGTGGGCCGCTCACCTCAGCAATGATGTGGAATGTCCTGGAAGGCAGATGACAAACAGTGTGCTCGTCGTAGACCGGCAATGAAAATCGTACACCAACGATTTCGATGAAATACGCAGAAACCCAGTGATTCAACCTTCGATGAGTCAAATCACACCACACAGAACTAGCTAGATAAAACACTTCCTACGGGTGTGCACAGTGCTGATTTAAACTATTCAGCGGAGCAGAAGTTGATCTGTTGAGATGTTTCGTTTGGAAGTTGACTAGAGTAGCCGTATCGGACAGTGAATTGGGCCCGTACAACAAAGGATCACCGAAAGGTATATACTGACACAGACCAGCCGCTGATCAAAATCCAATTAGACCGGCCAGAAAAGCGCCATTCGAAATTATTTATAATGTAGTTAGTGTGAGCTTACATCATAGCGCAAAGAGAAGGCGCTAGGTAGATGTTCGAGATTTCGAGTGGCAAACGCTCGTACTGGTGAAAAATAAGCGATGGTCTGAATGGAAAAAAGGTTAACACCGACCATCATCAAACCATGGACTGTAACGGAGCCTACACAATGAAAATACATTAAGACTTTCACGACTTTAAGCAAACTGTAGGCAGAAGCCTTCTAAATAGAGATGAATATATGACAACAGCAACAATTCTTACCATAAGGAAGGTCCACATGGTCTCCCAGCTGGAAACTCAAAGGAGGTAACAACACAGCAGGGTGAAAGACGGTATCAAAAGGGTGTTTGACAGTGTCAGAACAACGCACAATTTGTCCAGTAGTCAACGGAAAGATCGCCAAATGACGGAGTGCAGTCAGCACACGACGTTTAAGCATGATTGAAGCATGGGACGTGTTCTGTTGATCAAGTTGATGTGAAGACTGGGTGGATATGGCAGTTTCGAAATTGTCAATGAGCAAACCCAGCAGTCCAGGACGACAGACTTCGTCTAGGAAGCGTAAAAGTAAACACATTAAAATTGGCAATGAGCATACCGAGAGTTTGCTGTACTGCAGACTTTGTGCCCGTGGGCAACAGGCCAGAGTGCACAGTTAGAATAGAGATTAAAGAAAAGTGACAGACACCTGACTACATTCTGGTCAAACTGTCTGTAATCAGTTTGATACTGACCGTCAACGGAAAGTATTGTCGTTCAGGCAGTTGTAATGTATCACAGGTACGTTCGGAAATGCAAGTTTGAGAGACCCCAACGCCCTAAGGCTAACCAGGCAACTGTGTGGGTGTGACACAAATCAGTGACCAAAACCATTATTTTACAAAGGAGTTCCGCTGGTTAATTGACACTCCAAGTGACCGAGAGGTAATGGTTTCTCCCCTATGCGAACGAAGTGAAAATTAGCACAACTACGTTTTTCAGTGCCTAAGAATTAGTGTGGTTTTATCGAGTAGATTAGTGAAACACTGGGTTGAATGCCTTTGTTTTTTCAAGGTGAGGTGAGGTGTTCATTGCTACGTGGTTGGCACGGAGTTGATGGCAGGCGATGACAGTAAACTGTTGGATAGGATAACTGATAATCAACGAAATGTAGATGCAGCTGCGGAGTGCTCTAAACTAAGATACGCGGGTCAAGGATTAACATATTGCGTTTGAGGCGATTGCTTGAGAAATTCGAACCGATGGGTTTCTTTAATTACCGAAAAGTAGCACGCGATCAGCAACAACCGTGAATGAAAAAAATGATGTCGATGTGTTCGAAAAGATCAAAAGAAACCATACAAACCGCATTTCATCAAAAATATACATTCACACACTTCTAAAGCAAAAAGTTCGGTCATTTGAGAAGCTCTAGATTAAACAGTTCGTGCGTCCGAGTAACCTATAAAAATGGAAACCCGGGTCACCAGACATAGTGCTCTAGAATTTCGTAAAGGAAACTATCAAAAGACTAGGGTGCTGAGGTAAATATATGTACATAAAAAGAGTAACCGAGCTGCGGTCAAAATGTCGGTCATCGTATTGTCAGTAGGAGGACACTGGCCTGATAAATGAAAGGTGAAATTTGAACAGAGTCCCTGAAGTAGTTTTGCAACAATATGAAGTAGCAGAAAAGTTCAGTTCTTACGAAGTCCTCGATTGGTTCACATCAGATACGGCGCCCATTACTTACGCCAACCAACTAAGGGGAACACGAAAATAAGTCGCTCTAGAGAATTAACAACATAAAAGAGGAGCAATGCTACTGCTCTTGAGTTAAGGTACTTCTGAATCATGCAGACACATGCTCACAAACCATAATAATCTTGTGCTGTTTGATGAAGGCTCGTCTAAAAACTCGCTGAAAAATACGGAAGACAGCAGCAATTAGTCATAAGTTTACCAAAACGGCTTTAGTCCGCCGGTTCGTCGAATTCTAAAACGAACCTCCTAAAACCTCGTTAACTGTGCTTCCTGTTGGACAAGCTAGCAATTGTATAGACGTTCTGACCATTAAAAAAGCAAACTGACTCCATTTGTTCATACATTATCATGAATGCTCAATTATCAAGTTTACGCTGTGATGCACCTATCGCCCACTCCTATTACCCATCAGATGGAAACGTTGATGCAGCCAATCAGCACAACATGGATCATTGTCGACGGAACGATCGTGTTCATGCGCAGCTACCCAATAAAGTTAGTCAGAGCAAACAGGAAATCATCACATCACATCGCAACCATCGATCAGTCACACTCCAATCAGGTTGTCCTAATGATATTTTCCTGCAAGTGGCCAAGCAGACAAACCAGTTTACGCGGCTGCAGTCTAAGGTTCCGAGATTGTTATGTGTGTGTACGCAGGTGAGCCATCCACCTCACAAACCCATCAAACAATGTTGACGATGATCGTGTCAAGTTGGAACAAGTGCTCGCACATGACAAATTCTGAAAGTCGACGACAGATTACCCATCAAAAGAATGACGTAGATCCTGGGTCGAATGGACAATTCAACGTTAACAACTCGGAAGGGGCACCAGTTAGGTTCATTGGAACAGAAAGAAAACATATATTGCGGTATGATGACATTACGTTTACTCTTATCAATCGCAAACGTAAAACACTTCAGTTATACACATCACATAAACAAGGACAACTAGAGACTGGATACTTCTACATGTACGGTTGGCGGCATCCGAAACGGATTAGCCTGTCACAGTGACCGAAGCCAAAGGACGCCTGCGCTATAAACCATCACCGCAAGTGGCTTGCGCTGCACCACTTGCAGTTCCACTCACACACCACGTATCCGGTGTACACCAATACTATGTACTACCGACCATGGCAACCCGACAGGTTGTCTTTTTTGCACATAACGCCAGACAGTAAGTTCGGATAAGCATCGCTTCACAGAAAGCGAATAGCTTCGGGTTTCGATTGTGCAACAGTATCTTGAATGAGTTTAATAGGCGTGTTGGTGACCTGTTGTCATGATGTGTTTAGCAATCGATGACGTTGGATTTCGAGCAGTCAGTTTACCAAGTTGAGGCTGGCGCGTCAGTTGTTTCAACCACTTCGTGGTAGGTTCGGCAACTCAGTGTGATAGTTGTCCACCTGTTCTACCTATACACACGTAACTGCAACTGCAAGTGAAGTGGTACACAACATGGGAGACAGAAGAGTTTGACAAACTACTTTCGTGATTGCGGAGTACTAGTTCTGTGGTGGTTTGAGCTAAGCACAACTGCGGAACAGCATACGTTCAAGCCAAAGCAGACGTTAATTTGTGCTTTATGTCGCAGGCTAGACGGTCACCTTTGAATGACATGGAACATCGTACTGGGAGTCTTGAAGAATTTATCGTATCGTTCGTAACATTTGTCTCAGCAGCTCTTGTTGTCTGTAGTTTGTCAGGGGTACAATTAGGCCTAGCTTTATGAAACAGTGTCTAAACCAAACCCTATTTGTATACAATGGGAACGGAACTGGAAAACTGAAGATATTAACAACTCCATGTGGCGTTGCGGTGACCTGAGCGCTGTAACGTGCAATTCGTATGTATGAGTATATCCAAAAAAGGTAAACTGTTATTCGATCCAGCTTCGTCAAACAAATTGTTGGGAAAAGGCACTTTTTCCCAAAAATTCGCATTATTCGCAAGGGAAATGGATTTCTTCATTTCCTGGGAACTAAAAAGCTTGCGAGAATTCTGGGACGTCCAGGAAGTTACGCTCGCTTCCGATTGGTCCATTCGGCGACCAAGGCCCAAGGTCGACCCAAACCTATAAATACAGCTGCTGTAAATCGCAATTTTGCCTTCGGGCTGAGCAGTAAATAAAGCTCGTTTGAAGGCCATCTTTTTCCTCACTTGTTGGGGGGTTCTAAGTTGCGAGAGTTGCGTTCCGATATTTGCACTCTGATTTTCGTACCCCTTTGCAATATCGTTGCGTTCGTTCGTGGTAGAGATTCTGCTCGCGGTCTTTGAGTTTATTCTTGCCTTTCTCTATCAGGTGGGGTCGTAACACAAATATAGATTGTGGTGAATAGTATTAAGGAAGTTGAATCCGTGTGATTCGCATCAGAACACATTAGAACCAATAAGCTGGCTACTTACTATAGACAACTGTTATTTGTGGACAGCCTAGTTGGTCATGCAATAAAGACTACTTTCTAAGGAGGTTTGAGAAGCGATCGACCAGAAAGCCCAATTCTCACTACCTAAACTTTTTCCGGTGTTCATCTAACGACAGATGAATAGTCTGCACAAGGATGTGCACACATTAGCCGATAAGGGAATATTATGCCACTCTGGAAGTTTCTGCGTTATCCGTTGTGGTTGCTATCTACAAGTGACTACATGTCGCTGTGCTCGAAGCGAATTCGTGACTAATTCCATATGTGAAAAAGTGGTTACTTATGAAACTATGGTATTGGTATGTTCGCCAAGCTTGGCATTTAGGTTGCAAACGTTTCATCACCAAGCGAGGTGACATAATCAGTGCGTAAGTGTTTTAGCGTATAGTTTTTGAGCTCAAAAATTATGAAACTATCTATAATGTGGGATATCCAACTTCTAGCTCTGCATGGGTTTAACCCCGGACAGGAAGCTAGAGAAAAAAGGAAATGTAGGAGCAAAAACACAAAAAGAAAGAAGTATTACAATGGCTTTCATGGTTCCAGTCAGGAGATGAGAACCCTGAAAACTCCAACCGTAACGAACGACCAGCAATTCGCCTGAGAAAACCTCTGGAAGGTAGTCTCAGAAGAACCTTTTGTAGATTTAGCGAAACAGCTATACCACTTCATCCACTAGTGCGTGATGCCAACTGAGCAACAAATCAGTACCCAATGAAGTAATGGAGGTCAAGAGGACACGTTTGGATAGATGCGCCACAACACTACTGCAAAGATACACAGACCCTTTTTATCAGGCGTTATCATTTACGTCGAAAATTTTTTATGCAACGATGAAAGAAACACTGCACAATGGCCTGAACCAAATGAACAATCAGTGACAAAACCCAACATGTTAATCATCAGAAGGGCATCCTGATTACTGTTTAGTGATTTGTAACCCGAATGATTCGCTTTCTACGACCTGGAGCAACAATTACAGCGCACGGCACTCCTCTTCGCCTCACAATCTTAATTGACCTCAGTTCTTCTAGCGTTCGTATGTGCATTTGTTCATTTGTGCAATTAGACCTCTCACAATAGCAAACGGCCCGTAAATACAACCTCGGTGTTACTCAGTTCAGCAATGCGAGCGCATACACACAGAGTGAACTGTTCATCCAGTCGCTTACAGAGCTTGTCTCTGCTCCCCAATTGAAATGAAAGTGCCGATCTGCAGCCGACAATGGGAGCATCAACGCTTACTGCCTTTGTATTCAAAAGTGTTGGGTAAAGTGTCAATAGGAATGTGTGAGCTGTGATGAATGCTCAATTAATATTGTTCCAAACCGCGAAAATGGACTGCACATATGTTTATACCAGGACATCTAACGCTAGTTAACCACAGGCTGATAACGGATTGACAGTGTTCGGAAAGGCGTTGTTTAACCAATCACTCCCATTTTCGGAGACCATGAATACGGAGATAAATAAAAATAGGGGAAAACTGTTCATTTCTTCATTCGTTCAATTCATTACCTAGATTGATAAAAGTAAGACATGTGACGTAATTCAACCAGTTTCATTTATAAAAATCTTCACGTGTTCTGCAATCGGGAAATCAAAGCAGCTGCAGTGTTTACACAATACTTTTACGTTTCCCATGTTTTATATAGGCTAGCTTCTATGGGGCATAAACAGACAACGGTTTTTAATATAAACAATGTTCATCAGGAGGGAAGATAGACAAAAGATCTCTATACACTTCGTCATGTACCGTGAAGAGTGTGGAAGGGCTTGCAGCGTACTATCCGATCAGGTGAGTTTTATCCTGCTTTCCGTCACCGTTACTAAATTCACTGGTATCCGGAATAGTGGGATGCATTTTATCGTATTAAACTACCTTGTTTGTCAAGCCGTCCCCTTTCTGGTAATTAATGTTTGTTGAAGTTACTGATGAGTAGTAGGGGAGTTTGGTTTTCTTATAGATTGAACATCAACCACAATTGATCGCAGCTGTCGCATTCCCACAGACTTGGAGAGTAGTCCTATTTGAGGGGTGATTGACAGGATTAAACGGCACAGTTACTGTGTCCTTCTCGATGCGATCGGATAACATAATTGCTCGCAAGCGTTCACATATGATAAGTCGGTCGTGCCCAATGTGACGTCAATGACGCAGTGGCCAACATGGTTGCCTCATAAAAGCATGTCCGGAATTCTAGTCCCGGCCGTGGCAAGCATATGCACTACTGACGAGCCCTAACGAGAGACAAACTTGAGTCTAGTGCTTCATTTGTTGAAGTCTTGGCTATGATGTTCTAGGACGCTTGACCAGGCATTGGGTGTTGACACATGCACGAATGACCCCAACGGTTCCCACGTTATTTGACGTCAGTTTCATTGTTCTGCTGCCTGCACGGACTATCCGATTACAAAGGTACACCACATATGATGCAGTGTCGAATACTGCCCTGTTGGCTGATCCACTGCACTAGAACATTAGTCGAGGGCATTCGCTCCCCCCAGTCTAGATGCGATAAGCTTATAAGAATCGCCCGACCGAGTTAACTGTGACGGATAATTAAGATAGCAGAGGATGTTGGGTAGGGTTAACTGTACCAGGGTGAGTCATGAATCAATCTTTCCACATGAATCATTACATAGGTTTTGTATCGGTCACATACTGGTACAACCACACTGCTCTTTAACATGCGTAGATCGGGCTTAACGATGCAATGTGGAATTCCGATAGAAATGAGACAGGCTTTGATAGCAGTAATGTTGCAACTGGTCAAATAATGTCATTATGCCTGTATTACTCGTGCAGAAATGATTGCGGCCAACTGACGCCCGCACGGCGTAAGACTGAATAAATGCACTCATAGCTAAGCTACTTTCTTATAAATGTGCGTATCGTTTTTGTTGACACAAAAATGTCTGTTACCCGGGGATGATAACTTTCCAAACAGCTCATTTTCCATGGGGGGGGGAGCAGATGCACCACTTTTAGACAGACGAGCTGAACGTTGACTTAGGGTTAACAGAAAATGACAGTTGTATCCGACTGTGAACCGGAACGATGTCTAAATGCATTAATAAATCCTAATACGTGACACAAAACCATCCAAACGCAACTCCATAGTTCATGAGTACAAGAAAATAGTTTGTAACGTGAAATAAATAAATCATTATCAAAACTGATAACAGCCAATATTGCATCTAGCACAAAAGACCCCCGGAAGCAAGAAAAAGAGAGGACATAATGCACAAGTCAGCATT
The DNA here is from genome assembly GCA_014338405.1 of Paragonimus skrjabini miyazakii. NCBI lineage: Eukaryota > Metazoa > Platyhelminthes > Trematoda > Plagiorchiida > Troglotrematidae > Paragonimus > Paragonimus skrjabini miyazakii. Next base: position 74,993 of record JTDE01001732.1, on the reverse strand, counting down.
AAAGAATCGAAATCAAGGTGCCTACACTTTATGAGCAAACAGTTTTCATCACATTATTTGACAAATCACTCTTATTTAACGGGTGCCTCAGTAGCAAGGAGGCACAGACATTCACGTTATCTGATTACTCACCACTGTCCGATACGTGTATCACCAGAAGCTTGGGAGATAAGGACATCTCAGCCAAAGAGACGAACAAGACCGATCTACTAGCGCAAAGTCACTGATATGGTATACACGGTGCCCAAACCTATCATGGAACACTGCGTATTCATTAGCGTGGAAAGTGCATGTGACAAGATTACGAAGAGAGAGAGAGCACAACACTAACAGTCAGAAACTACATCTGGTCGAGATTCGCAGTATATCACAGCTTTTAAATACGTCAATGATATCAAAATAGAGAAATTAAGCGATATCTCATGCTTAACGAGGGCAAATAATAACACAGAGTAGGTTACAGTCAAAGAAAAAACACCGACCTTTGCTAAGATTGGAGACCAGCTCTAACAAGGAGTCCACAGACACCGTTTGGACACCAAGCCAAAGAAGGGCTTCTCGACGGGATCGGTAAATTGCCAAATCATGCTTCCAAACACGCAAGCTGCGATCACCGAAAGAGTCTGAGGTATCTTCGGGCAATGGATCGACCTGATTTGTCTCCGAACAGAGAAGGTCTGGATGTGGTTCACGCATCCCCAGACGATCCATTAGAAGATGGACTAAATATATGCAGCGGGACGGCTGACAGAAATACACGGAAAGAAAGAAAGCCAACAAGCAGAATATAACAGCTACACTCCTTCGGGAAGGGGATTTACTGGACTGATACATTCACATGGATGTTCAAAGTATTAAGTGACAAACCTGGGTGGCCTGGGCTTCGGTTCCACCTTCTGATCCCAGCTTTGTTTCCGAAGTACTCAGAAGTAATTGATTAGCGCACACAAAGCGAGAGCTCGACAGTTCAGTTTGACCGGACAAACGCTCGGTCTCGAGCACTGACAAGCGTTCCACAGCAGGCAACCAAGCAAGCTGAGAAAGCCGTACGCGTAGCTGAGCTGGTAAGCCGACAAACAGATTTCCGTGATGAATGATGGAGTGAGAACTTGAAGATGTATGGGCGGAGCTGATGTACGGAAGAGATGCTAAGAATCGACCGAGAAGAAAGTTCCGAGTTGCGGATAACGAACAACCACAGGCAGTGAGTTGCACTTTGAGAGAGTCAAATGCCTTTTCTGGAAGCTGTAGTGAAATCAGGCAAAATGTGATATGAATGTAAACCCTGTTCACTGTGCTTTCGGGCAACCAAATAAGCCACTTAGTGAAACACAAGAAGAGGCAGAACACAAAATAACTTAGGGAAATTCATAATTGGTTGATCCGAAATGACCCAGCTGCGATGTGTGCTGTCAGACAGTGGCAAGATAGACTCAAAAAGTTAATCGATATTCCAACATTACAAGAACTCGTGCATTAAAAGTGAACAGATCAATAACACAGGCAAACCAACAACTGGATTAAGGCACGGTGAGTCGATAGTCAACAGCAGAAAACATTTGCCAAATTTTAACAACGATGCCGATGTCGACACATAGGAATGACGGTTATAGTCTCAACTGATCGGAGTAAAATGAGTTCCGTGAAACCGGGCAGTATCCAACCTACATGTGAAAGCTCCCGTTAACTCGACATATAAACTGATTAGATAATGGCTGACAACGTTCAGTGGCGTTCACATGGAAACGCAGTTTGAGTGAGTGAACTTAAAACGCTTGCATGTCTTTACGCGTAAACGAATAGTTCACATTAAACAGAACACTGACAAGTCAATACGAAATGCTTGCACCTACCAGTGTTCGTGTTCTAACTGCTTTGTTCAAACTGTTCAAGGGAACCAACTGTCTCAAATTTCTAAGGCGACGATTTCCCGCTGAGACCTGCAAATTGCTGCGTCGTGTGGCCAGTTTGAGATGCAAGGCTGCTCGTGAACTTGTGAAGATATCTTTCCTCAATGAGTGCACACAAGAAGGTCGATATCCATATCAGTTTGTTCGGCTCTTGAAAAAGAACAAACTGAAGGTGACCAGCAATAATCTCAGACGTATTGCGCCAGCTCACATTGAAACTACTCAAATGCGACTGGCTGCTTTGCGTCAGACAAATTGCCGTCTTTTATTCGTCGTCGAAGGCTTGACACTTTGCTGTCGTATCATTTTTATACTATTCTGCAAGAAAATCATCGATCGTACAAAGAGGACCTATATCAGTCGGTTGCGAAAGTCCCGTACGAAGCAAGGTGAGGAACAAATTCCACCGGATCCTAGTGAGTACGTACTGAATTGTTCTTTAGTGCAATTGAATTCACTGCAACTGGAAGCATTAGCTTTAGGTCTTGATTATAAAATACCATCACATAAGCCTAATCGCATTTGTATTGAAGCTCAGTTTGAGAATCTTATTGATCAATTATCTGATCTTCGACCAACTAGTGCTGACAACCTAGGTCGGTTAAAGACCAAGTTCACCGATATAGCTTATGGGTTTATCACGACTCCGAGTAGTAGCCGGTGTGCAATCACGAGACAACACCTGCAATCGTTAAGAGAACTTAAGTCAAAAAACGTAGTCATACTTAAGCCGGACAAGGGCACTGGGGCTGTCGTTCTAGACAAAGATGTGTACGTACAGAAGATGTTGTCGATATTAGATGACAAAACAAAGTTTCAGCGAATAGAGAAGGTGGATAACGTCGCCGAAATAGAAGATCGCGTAGGACGACATCTTCAGCTGCTCTTACAGTTGAAGATTATTGATGAAGTAACGTATAAATCTCTTAAGTCGTGTGGATCGTCAACACCCCAGCTTCACGGCTTACCGAAGACGCACAAGCCTGGGATGCCACTTAAGGCAATTTTGGCAATGACGAACTCCCCTTACCATAAATTGGCATGCTGGCTAGTCGTTACTTTAGCCCCATTAAGACAAAAATTTCAGATACATTCCATTAAGGATTCTTTTGAATTGGTCAGTGACTTGGACAAAATCAATCTTGCTAACGAACTGATGTGTTCTGTGGATGTTCAGTCACTGTTCACAAATGTTCCGCTACACGAAACGATTGACTATATTTGTAAGCTTGTTGACATGAGTCACATTTCGTTGCCACTTCCGACTGACATATTGAAGGAAACTTTGCTGCTCTGTACCGAGAATGTCAGTTTTCGTTTTCTCGAACAATCCTACCGTCAAATAGACGGAGTAGCTATGGGAAGTCCACTGGGTCCCATTTTAGCAGACTTTTTCATGATAAAAATTGAGCAACAGCTAGCTACGGAGATAGGAAATTTGTCATATTACAAACGTTACGTCGACGACACATTGATTTTCAGTCGATCTAAACAGGTGATAGATAACATGGTGCAACGTCTAAATAGTTGTCACCCTAACTTGAAGGTTACTTGTGAATTTGAGGTCAACAACTGTCTGCCATTTCTAGATATACTCATAAGTCGTCGAGAAGATGGTTCAGTCAAAAGGACTGTCTATAAGAAATCTACGTGGTCCGGCCAATACTTAAACTTCAGCAGCTTCACACCGGTCCAACATAAACGAACATTAGTGAATACGCTTTTTACACCAGCAAGGCGAGTCTGTACGCATGACAGTCTTGCGCAAGAACTAGATCTGATTACTTCTGTCCTACAGTCAAATGATTACCCCAGAAGGTTCACAGATAGGCACAGTAGACAAAAAGTACCATCCGAAGAGATGGTCACTGTAGGGAAAAAGAAGGTTTACATAGAGCTGCATTTTAAGGGTGATTATGTCATGCACCAAACAACACAACGGTTGAGGAATTCGATTAAGCGAACTTTCAATTCAGCTGAACTCCGTGTAATCGCTCGGACCCAGAAGTTACCGGTGCCTTCAGTCAAAGGAGATCAGCCTATCGGTGCCACTTCACATTGTATTTACCAATTTGTATGTAACTGCGGATAAAGTTACATAGGCAGAACCGAGAGATGCCTGAGCTCCAGAATGAAGGAACATCTACCTAAATGGGTGCAGAAGTCCGTGTTACCGGAGAACAGCAATGTTGTTGAAACGCGTAAACAGCCAGCTTCCTCAGTCGCTAGACACGTCCTGACCACTGGTCACGCTATCGATCCATCTTGTGCATTCAGAATCCTGTTACGTCATTCTTACGGTTTGCCGAAGCAGTCGCAATCAATCGACTCAAGCCAGCTCTCTGTGTTCAGAAACAACTGTTTGTGAACTTGACCCTTCCCTGGACCTAATGACCTATCCTAACCTGCTTATTGATTATCCACCCCTCTAGCTGTTTGTTATAAAATACGCACCCGTGTTATTGTAAATTTGGTACTGACGAGTCAATACGAAATGCTTGCATCTACCAGTGTTCGTGTTCTAACTCCTTTGTTCAGAACACATAAAGTCTACGGTTGCGTTCTGAAAAAGACTAAGACATGAATAAAGATAACGAAGTAGCCATCGAATGGATACAACTGCAACATACTGCCGGGATCTCACATACATAATATAGTTGATCGCATGAACTATAGACTGAAAAGTGACCTGAACTGATTTCGCGCAAAAGATATCGGGCAATAATAAAAATAAGTACAAGCTTACTTGCAATACATATTGAATCATGTGGGCAAATACGGTTGAAATGCGAGAAACTAGCCACTGATTCCACGTGCTCGTACTATTCACATCTTCCCGAGAAGAAGTCAAGTCGAAGTCCGCTGAAAGAGAAAGAAACACGAGAACTGTCAAATAACAGTCAACCAGACCACATGGAACGAACAACTGGTAGAGCAATGTGGTTTCCTTAAAGCATAGCGGACGATAGAGGATTCAAGAGTAAAGTTACGGTAAAAACATGAGCAACTCGAGGAGGGGAAAAGACGGTTTTTGTGGAAATATCCCGATGAACATGACTGAATTATGGCTAAAAGGAGTTAACGTTAATATGACACTATTACCATGATGCCTGTTCTGTGTGTGGAAGTGCAAGTAATGCGCCTCCTAGCTTCACTTCCACAAGCACATCATGATATCCGACTGAGTCAATCAAAATTCAAGTGAACGGTCATTCACAGCTGTGTGATCATAATTCACCCGTCATATCGGCTATTTGTAGATCATGAAGCAGAATATACATATACTCAGTGATACGTGATTGCCCTCAGTACAGCCAGTGATGACGGGACACACCAACGCTTACTTTTAAACACGTCCTTCACGACAGTTTTTTTATTCTCGTGCAGATCCCTTAGAAACACTGAGGTACTAGTGTACCGCTATCATATGCACGATTCAAAATCTTAGCCAATCGCCACAATTCCAATAAAAAGTGCTCATGAGCGAGCGAGTAAAACAATTGGTTAGTGGCTACTTAACACTTCACCAGTTGTTGAGTTGACCAACACAAAATCATGGCACAATAACAAAGTAGGAGATGGTAAAACTGACTTACCATTAATATAAAATGAAAAACCGGCCTCTCTGATAGGTAAGTAGGCGAAAACTGGATACACTGACAACGGTTCCGGATCGGTCAACGAGATAGCCAGAGATAGCTCCGTTTGAGTAGGGGCTCCCTAACATGCAGAAAAGGTAGCAATGATGTCAGTAAGTAAAACCATGGTACAAAATCGAAAAACAACAAATGGGGGCTAAGTACTGCTAATTCGAATATCAATAACGCAGAACGGGTGCGAATAAATGAGTGCTTAAGCAGTGATTGTGCAACAAGTAAACAGAAATTCCACAAGATCACCGAAAGTGTGCCAAAAGATGACCGACTGGGCAATCAACTCCAGTGACTATGTTCCAATTCGACCGAAAATCATATGAAGCGCATCGCCTCGGGCTGAAAGTTTTGATATCGACTACTGTTTTCAATTATGACATCAAAGAAAGAGAAGCAGTCAATAGAGACATTGTTCTTTTCCCTGTCAAGCTTCCTTGGATAGCAAACACGCCTTCAGTAGGCTGAACCCGGCTGCATGCTCAATATGGCACATGAAGGAATTGGAATAACGCTCTGCATCCAATCCTAACATCCGCCAACAAGCTAGACCGTCGAAAACCAACTGATCAAGTACACCTCGCATCTACGAGCAGGTGAACATACGTATTTGAAACAGATATCCTCAAAGCGCGTAGCCAACATCGATACAATTAGGCCATCAGTGTTGTGAAGAGATGTTTCACGCCAAACTACGACAGCCAATTTAATTAGAATGGGTGACACTGCGTGAAGAAGCACTGAAACTAGAAATAACTTCCATAGTGCTGAATTCCACCCAAAATCAGTCGATCAGCCTCTTCAATACATTCTGCTATCAGCGTTGATTTAGGTGTTGTTAATGCAAACCTATGGACTGGAGGACAGCGACGACTCAGATGCTTACGATGTAGTGATGAACAAGCGATCTTTACGTGACCCTAACGACAAGTCGTGAAAGTATTTTTTGAATGTATGGAAAGAAACTGAATGTATATTTATGCAGGATAGAAAGTTTGATTTGTATAAGCTAAGAGATCTTGCTTATGAGACAACAAAAATCAGAAGCCACAGTATGGTTTGAAAAGACAGTCGCAAGTATGTTCAATAAATTCTTCAGTAAAACACCATAGACTTGTTTATCTTATCAATGTTTTCATTGTCAGTAGAGCATGGGCTCGGAAGGCTACAAACAGAGATGACAGCAAGTTTGTAACGAAGAAAGGATTTTAACCCGTACAGTATCAGGTTACTTTGGTTGATATAACAATCCGGTTGATGTGACTAAAATTACTCCGACCGGCGCTGACAATGTTGACCAGACCTTAGTTTGTGCGGGATGAATGCCAAAATGAAAAATGATAGGTGAAAACCAGAGTCTGTGGAAAGGAAGTTTTCAAACTTCTGCAATACGGCGCAGATGTTCAGTGAAACCGAGCAGCGAAAATTACAAACATGTTGTCATGCAGCACACGGGGTGCGATCGCATACTGCTTATTTAGATCCCACCTACGTGAATAATAAGGGTTAGAATAATTACCTCCACTCTTTCATTTTATATGTGTAACATTTAAAAAATCAGTTATACTCTATTAATTTAAAATTTCCATACATAACACATGGACGTATGACCGTAAAGAAACAGGGCCAACTGAAATGAATTGCTATCAACGATTCCGACGCAAAATGTACATAAATCTGGCATACTTCTGGCAAATGTGTATCATCCACTATGAGATTCTCTTTGAAACAGAACCAAAAGTGAGTTTCATTGCGTCTAGTGACTTTGGAATCGTCAGAAGGTTCCAAACATTGTTCCACAGATGCCACCGATATCAACTCAGCTGTGAAAGCAGACGGGGCCTCGGAAGAAAGTGGGAAAGCAGTTCGCGTCAAGCTGAGAATATTGCGCCGTGTTGGCGGAAACTGAAAACCCAAGAGAAAGTAACATGAAAACAAGAGCATCAAAAATGTTAAACTTGACAGAAGTGTTCAGAACAATAAAAATATATAAACAGACAGTTGTGTGGATAGGATTATCGATTACGTCAACTCGTGTTTACTCCGTTTTCCGCCCAACATGACCAAAATGGAAAGCGCTTCGAAGACGGTGGCAAGCTATCAGTTTAATATGAAACAAAAGAAAAAACAAAGAAGTGACGTCCGGAAAAGATGTATGGCTAACCTTTTGATCATCCTTCTTTTCTGTGACGCAAGAAACAGTCAGACAACGAAGACGGCGCAAAAATAGCATCACGCTGGGCTGTAGAGTTTCTTGAGCCATATGCATTACCGATGTGAACTGTTTCACGCTTGCATTGGCCTTGGACGAAAGCGGAAGTACAAACATGGTTTTACACCAAGACGGAGTAGGAATCGGGACTGGCCAAGTTGATGGTACCTCACGATTGTAGTTGCTAGTGGTTGCACACCACTCAGGTACTAACAACAAGGAACCAGACTCATCGGTTGGGGTACAGTTGGGTAGAGAATGACGGTGAAATCGGACATGGAACCCATTCGAGTGAACTTCGGGCGCATCGGTCACGTTGAAAACCGACTTGAAGCCGATGCCCTTGCGACCTATTCAAATTTCATCACGTTAACGTTGAACAATCAAGTAATTTAAGGTAAGCGAAGAGTTAACTAGCAGGACTACGTCGTTAATACAGTAAAATACTGACAATATGCACGGAAAGTAAGGTAGGTGCTCCCCAATATGCAGAAGCACCTCAATATCATAAAATGAAACGTTAACACTTCGAAACAATCGGCATGTTGGAAAAGTAACAAAAGATTCAAAAAAACAGATACAATGAAACGACGGAAACACGGATGAAGCGTACCGGTTTTCAGATTCCGCTGATTTAACTTAGTGCTTACACCAACGTCGCACAAGGATGACATGTCAGCCTCAGTAAAACCGACAGCCTCGTTGTTCATCACTAACAAAGCGGCGGCAGGAGTCGCGGCGGAGTCAGTACGTAAAATTAAGCAAAATTCCAAGGTGGGCAGTACTTTGTCAGAAACGTGATATTCATTGTCGTCTGCGTTCTGAATTAGCTCCAGCAAAAAGTGTCCGGGTTGACCGTACAAATCTTCAGACAACTGTACGAGGCTGCGAGATAGCTTGCCCTCGACGCGCTACAAAGGGAAGTAATAGGACAGGAGAGGTAACTGAGTGCGCAATTCGACAAACTACAATAATACTGTGAAAACACGAGTCACGATAAGAGCGATCGAATATTTGTAAACGTCACGGAGCAGTAATGTTCACACAGAGAGTGATACAACTGACAATAGATATGTTAGCACTACCGTGATTTGGGCACCAGTATACAATATACATTTAAAGTGAAATCTGTTAAATGAGCGGGCTGGTTCGGATATGGTGCAATAACCTTTTGAATGCAGTGTCGTAATTGAACTTGATTTAGTTACCAACGGATCAGTGACCGGTTCTAGTAACTGTATAGTGCAGCATAAATGTAGTTAAAAGAATGTATATAACAGTATTAAAAGCAAGTAACACATTCACCAAACTTCGTCATCTGTGGTATCGGAGATCAGGCCGGCTGCCGACTGAACATAAGAGTAACAAGATGCGGGGGAGGTGATTACGCCCTGCGTCCAAACACGTGGCTGATTTCTGAAGAAGATGCAATGAAGACCTATGTTCTAAGGACTGCAAATGTTTTCATTATGGAGGCAGACAATAAGACGACATACTCAGCAAGCTGAATACTGTTTAACTGAGTGGCCAATAAAATGAAAGTGAACGACAGGCGTACAAGCAATCACTTTGTGCCTGTTGTAAGTGGCTCATTTAACTTTGCCGACAAGGTAGACGGGTGTCACCAACCAGATCAGAATAGACAGCCGAAAGTGATATTGTTTAACATAAAATACCCAAATACTCCGATCGGCGACTCGTGTGATATATACAGCACACTGTACCGTGTAGCCATGTACTCTTAACCGGGGTCCACTGTAGAGATTAAACAAGTCTCCGGGTATGGACTGTGTCTAAGGGGTTCCTAATCGAGCAAGCGACATTCTTACTTTACTCAAAAGTTATCACATAATCGTAGCGAACCACTGGCCTTTTTGATTTCGACTGTAGGTGTAGCCCAAACCGAATTAGTTTACTGAACTCCCACTCTTTCCAGCCGGTTCAGCTCATCCTCCCCGCAAAGCAATGGCTGCATGTGGAACCGGTCCTTTAGGACAGAAAACTGATTTTGCGCCTGAACGAAGGTACAAGGCAGCCCTTGCCTGTGTGCACCGGCCAAGACCATCTTGTGAAAGGCTCTCATAAATGTAATTGTGAAATCCTTTTTGTTTTATGTCTTCGCCAACCAACGACCTTGGCTTTCGATAAACAGACAGAAGTTTAACAATGGGACAGACTTGACTACAGACTGAATTCAATGGCACATCGAACAGCCACAGTTTATTAATTCAGTCTATACACAGCATATTCAACTTTAGGTTCTTCATAATGTAAAAAATGTCACTAAAAATGCAAATCGCCAAATTGAAACTCATATTTCAACTGTCCCACAAATGGAATTTAAATTCCCGAGGTGTTCCGTGCCACATGATTCATCTGCACGTATGCCAGTTTGCGTAAACAATCTCGGTTTCTCCGAGATCACTGTAATATTAGAGGCCGTGTCAAACTGAAGGCATACTTTCGTGGGTCAACATACCCCTCGTTACTTGAAATGTCATCATCGAACACAGTGTAAGATGGACTGCCATAATACGTCGACGTCTCTCTGGACTATCGTAAACGCCCGGATGAAGGTATTATTCAACAGAAAACCTCTTCATGTTCACGTTTTTCGCACTTCCGACATATGGATATTCGAAATTGGCAGACTTGCGCAAAGCGCCAATCTCCACAATGTCAACACACGCTCGGTGGACTTTCTGAGAAGTCTGACGTCTGAATACTTTCTGCTTTGTTGATGGCACACATATCGACGTTGTCTCCGTTGTTGCCGTTGTTTTCAATCAATCGTGTGTCGTTCTTCAGATTTATTAATCGTTGACACTAATCTGTTACAATCTGTAATGTCACGTCTGGGTTTTTTTTCTACCTGAGAATGATCACACCGGCGAATGTTAAAAAAAGTCTCCAGAGTATTGCTTACTGAATTTGCGTGCAGTTAAATGGAGTGTTGAACAATGACATACGGTCGCTGAAAAAGCGAGTTAAAATTTATGGTGTCTGGGAAAGAACATTCACGTGGCTCTTTTGGTAGAAGATAGTTACATTACTGAACGTGTTTCTTTGGGTCAAGCTTGCGCAAAAGTAGTCGACCCTGGGAATTATCATCAAAGTTTGCTTCGTCCTCAGTGATTAGGTTCTCAAAACCAAACCTCGAACGTGATCCAGCAATCCGGTTGGTAGTAAAATTCCGTCATGCTGTTGGCCAATGATTCTGCTGTAGACACTTCACAGCTGAACTGCAATTTTCTACGCCACTACTTCAGTCAGTTTCAGCCGCGTGATTTCCCACTATTCGTACTATTGCCTAAGAAGCTTCTGAACTTCTGTGGATAATGACACGATAACAACGATGATCTTCCACTGACCGTCGCAACTGTTATACCATTATCAATTGTGCAGAAACAGAACACGAC
>JTDE01001732.1:43412-59500 GCA_014338405.1 Paragonimus skrjabini miyazakii | reverse complement strand
GCTAGCAGGTAAAGGAAACCCTTACCTTTTGGAAAATAAACAGAGGCGGCAATGACAAGATCTAAACTGAGAAGAAAGAAATGTAACACGTAATACAAGAAGCATTTCAATATACAAGTGTATGTTGCTGAATTTCAGAGAAGCTAAAAATGAAGAACAAAATTCAGATTCAGATACACATACAGGGAGAGATCTTGCAAACGCTTCAATGACAAAAGGTTGTTTGCTTAGTACAGGGCTGGAGACGAAGGCAAATTATGTACTTCAAGCTGAGCCACATTTGGTGGTAACAGCACTAAATGAAATTAAAAGAAAATAGCCTCGATTTGCAACCAGGAGAATTGCTAGTACGAATCTCGTTCAGACTCTTCAGCTCCAATGAGAAAAACAACGGCAAAGCCGACAGGAAGGTGAGCACCGGTGCGTATTAAATTAACCACACTGTGCCTTTACAACGCAGTCAATGCAAAAAGGCAATGTAAGAGGGACAACATCCAACAACACCAACTGGCTGTGAACAAGTGGCACAGTCGATTTGTTTTGGATATGCACTAAAAAATGTTTTTTTAATGTCATACAATACACCAAGGCGCACAGAGAGGCTGGGTAGTACCGAACTGTACAACTTTAGACAAGAACGGCTGAAAATGTCCACCCATCGGGTACCTTTTATCCGACTAATTAAGATAACAAAGTGACATATATTGTGGGATGGCAACAGCTCGATCTTATACCGCCAACGGCTTACGGAACGACTGATGGGTTTATATAATGCTCTGCTATAGACAGAATAACATCGAGACCGACAAGATTTGTCTGCACTTTGGGAGCGTGAACAATCTTAAGGCATTTGACCACTGATGTCTGCGTTTAATCGCTCGTATCCGGTGGCACCAGCGAGTAAGCAACGAAGAGGTTAGGAAGCGGGTGTTTAGCACTGATAGTCGAACGAGTTCCTTTGCGCACACCCTATACATGCACAGATTTAGATGGTTAGGTCATGTAGTAAGGATGCCAGCTAGCCGTCTGCCACACCGAGCACTGTTTGCCGACGCTGCGGAGGACTGATGTAAGGTGCAAGGTGGACAGAGGATGACGTGGCGTAGACAAATGAAATCGTTCACGAGGAGGTTGACCACTGTAGATCGGGTTCGCTCGCCTGGCTGGGGCCTTCGCGAATCACAGAGTCGGTGGCTTGAGGCGTTAGGTGAGATGGCGGCTAATCGATCTCAGTAGCGTGAATGTTGTCGCTGTTTGTCCGAACTGTCTGTGAAATGAGTGCACTTAATGACGCGAGGCAGTGGAAGCCGTAAGGAAGCTGTCTTGCTGATGACGCCTTATTTTCACTTACAGCTCGGTTGTTTGTTTGCAAAGTGTAGGCATCTTGATGTTGGATGTTTGAATACAGAGATAGGTATTGTTTTCTAGTCACGACGTCCTTTTCTGCCCCCTATTTTTCATTCTCTTTCTATACAGGGTTTGCTTTTTTTTCTTTTTCATGGTTGTTTGGCAGTTAAGCATCAGTGTGAACCGCTGATTTATTACTACCTATGATGATGATGATGATGCACTGTGGGATATTCATATCCTGAAGTGGTTTGTGAGAAAAACCGCCTCGATTGGCTGGTGGTTCACGAGTACGAACAACTTTAAACAGCCTTGTGATCGAAAACCTTCCGTAAACATGTGAGAAAAGTGAACTGTTTCTATTGCTGCTGTTGATGTACAGTAATCTTCTGGCAAATGAGTTACACCGCAAAAAATCCAAAGACAACTGCTATAGCAGACATAAATTGCACAGCATTTTCCACAGAAACCTTTCCACATTCTTTCGCTCCTTTGACATCCTCATCATTTTGAGGGTCAAAACCTTATCTTCTGTGCAAGTTGTGGGATCGCCCGTTCAGAAAGGGTTAAAACCAAGAGTACCCGTTGTTGACTACGTTTCTAACGTCAGCCCTCATGTGAGCATGTACTACACTTCAGGAGTTGATCGTAGCTTTCTCTTCATACGCCTGTCAAAAAGCTGACGGATGATTCTATACCGATAGAAGTATGTAGAGGTAATGAAACAAGGAACATAGCTACAGGATTGTCTCATACAATCCGTAACATTCGTTAAACTGACCTAAAAGGTACACACAAGGTAAGTTTCGAGATGTTACGTTCTACGCATCACAAGGTGGCTTCTCAGTTTGAAATGATATCCAAGTAAAGTACACGTATAGGAGGCCATGTTCTGTAACACCACTTCATGAGTTGGGTGATGTTTGCTTTGACAGGTTGTATACGGGGATAAACAACAGTTTAATATTGGTGAGACAGAATAAGCGGATGGGCGGTCTAAAAAATCAACAGACAACTTCCCGTTGTTCGAGCACCGACTTGTTATTTAAATTTTCCGATCGATTAAAATGTATTTCAACCGTCATCCGAGAATTTCGACAGCCTGCGTAAATCTATCTGGCTATAGAAAAGTAATAAAAAGTGAAAAACTTTTCGCTCGTGATGCCTCTCATCAATAAAACGATAACCCATTCCTTATCTTCACGAGCTCAACACATGAACGGCCACTGACTGTGAACTGTTCGATAAAACTAATTCAGCAGTGGAGGTTCGGGGATTTAGGTTATTTCAAAACTGAACACCACCCACACTTGGTCGCAGCCATCACATCCAGATATGCCTTTCGGCTAGTCCACTTCGGACAAGGATATACACTACTGATGAACTTTAATAAGAGCGAAACTCGAGTCTAGTGCTTCCTATCGAAGTGGGCTAGCCGAAATGCATATCTGAATGCGAAGGCTGCGACCAAGTGTGGGTGGTGTTCAGTTTTGAAAAAACAAATTCAGTTCGTAGCAGATAAAAAAGTATGCATGTCGATAATCATTGCACAGATTTGGAGACACTTATTACTTCACTAGTAAGCATTCTGACGTTAATATTTTGGCGCTTCTGAAAAGTGAAAAGTCAACCGGAGATTCTAGGTATACCGGTCAGTTTAGTTTTCTGGAATTTTCCTCGACCATTTCCGAAGCAGTGTTCTCGTGACTGAGAAACTATTTTGTCGGGCCATGAGAAATCAACCATACATATCAGTACTAATGTTATGGAAAATGCTTACATATGAATGCATAGGTTTTCGTCCGACTAGAGTACAGTGCAAGTAGAGGTCATTTCATGACGGATTCATGGGTACGTCTACAATTTTTCGGTATTATGGTCAAACCGATACACTGTAGGTCAGTAGACAACCTGCGCAAGTGTACAGAGTGTCTCTGTGATTCAACCTGGCATACAGCAGTAGCAAACTGATGATAAGATGGCGTGTCCAGTTATAGGACGTATGTGTCATAGAAAAGTTCCGAAGGTAGTCATACAGAATATCTGTCGGTACAGGTTCGCAGCTCGGCTGATACAGCGCTTATCGCAGTTGGGTATGCTGCCCTTTCGTTGGTTAGAGTCTAGCCTAGGCTCAGGTTTTTCACAGTTAGGTCTTTCTAAATATAGTTCGAACATTACGATGAGACAAAATCGAAATGTTAACAACTCGCAACATGTATTCTTGTTGTTTTGGTTAAAAACAGTAGAATAAGTGAGAAATCGAAACGGTGACTACATGACTGGCAATCAGTGTCCTGAGTACAAAACATTTTTAGATTAAAATAACAACGCGGTGAAAGTACGGTCGTAAAATGACAAAAGGTTGAGATTAAGAACAAAATTAACCTGCAAGTTTGGATAACTGGACACTCAACAGGCCTTGAGAGCATGTGACACTGTAAGTGTTGATCCCCAGAGCGCTGCCGATCAACAAGTCACATAGATTGCGAACACTTTGTGGGTTTGAATGATCTGACCAGCGGATAAAATTAGCTTCCCAATCTGTAGTCGGTAAGCTGGCATGGAGTCTAAGCAAACCACCACCATCGAGTAGACGAAGTACCAGCAAGTTGTATTCATTGCACACTAAAAATGCGGAGAAGAAATGAATTAGTTGTAATCTGGTTATAACACATAACCACAAAAATGGTTGTTGCTAGGACATTGTAGTTAGTGTGTGAAGAGTTGGATATAACAAAGCGAAATGTCTGTTAACTGTGATACTCTCTGAGGATAAGCAAATTCCCGTTAACCAACTAAACTTCGGCGTTCATCAAGCAAACTTATGAATTGGTCACAGGCTGAGAGTTGTCCACAGTAGCACACAAACATTTGCAAAGGCGAGTTGCACATAAAACATAAATTCGTTTTTTGCCCATCGTGATTCCGACGTGATTGTGTGAGGTGGTGATAACTGAAACAAGCGATTTGTTTGAATGGGGGCTAATTCGGGTAAATCAACCAAAGCACAACTATGATGTGAGTGGCTATCCATCAGTATATCAAGGCACAACGACGAACAACCTGAGAATAAATAGAAAACGCAGAACCGTGGCCCATCCACCGATTAAGTCTAGTGAATGAGAACGGCCGTGAACATGGCGGGTGAAGAAGAAAACGTCATGACGATCAGAACCGAAGAACAACACGCATCTGGGTGTACACTGCAGATATACCCGTACGGGAGTGCATCACGATCAGCAGTTAGTTCTTACTCAGGACAGACAGCTCGATTGTAATGCGACAAGACTCATGTCGCTGGATCTGCCGTTTACAATACGGGTGCTGCTTACTTCATTTCTTCGCCGTAGTATACAACATCTTCAACCAAAGGTGGTAATCGACTTTCGAGCCCCAGCCAAGAAGTCGGGAATGCCATATTGAACCAAGCTACAGTGTGGGTACCCTCATACACCGAACCCAAATCATATGTTGATTACCAGCCTACCCCTCCAACACTAACCTGCCGTTCGAAAACAAGGCATGGTGTGGCAAGTGATGAGTTGGTATTCGTAAAATATGTCCAAGCCGATGCAGCCTGTAAGTCTATTCGTGCCGAACACAAGTCGATAAACCTTTTTACTGCTTATGTAACGTGCGCTCAAAACCAGAAAGCGCGCACAGGTTGAATTTGAATTGCGTAACATGGCGTGCTGCTGTGTTGTTGACGCCGCTTTAGTTTTAGTTTGTGTAAGTCGTGTGCATGGCTTACTGGGCCTCTGGTTCATGCTTGCTTGTGTTGTTTCCTGTAACAGGATTTGTTGGGACCCTCTACTTTGGAGGAAAGCTGTCCCCCGGTGTCTCTACATCGCCCTAAAGTTAGTCTGCGAGTGTAACGGACAATCAGAGTGGAAACGGCCGGCTTGTATGTTACACTTACACGGTGTCGTCATTACACGCCGTCAATGCATCGGAGATACCGATGATCGTAAACGGATACTTTATGAACGTACTCCATGCAAAGGATACAGGTTTCTCAGGTTTATAGTGGCAATATATACTCGACGTCTAACACAGAGACTGGGACCACGTCGGCGGAACAAATGAGGTAATCTGAGAAAAGCCATTGGGTGATGAACTAGTTGTACGAAAGTACTACGCTGCAGACGTTGACAAGTATCTTATTGGGCCTGAGAGTTAGTACCAGTAAAACCATCTAGAAGAATAAGTCGATGGGTAAGAAGACAATACGAATGAGCGCGTAACTAATTCGAGCAGCAAGAAGCGAGCGGACATTGCAAAACAAGGTTGCTGATGAAACGCGTTGCCAAATCAACCAAAAGTGCACCGCACTACACTGTCATTAACAGCACAACATCAAACAGTGAAGAGCGCAGATTGCAAGCACACGTCAAGTGAAAACAAAAAATGCGTTATTGAACAACAGAGTGGAAACCTGCCTTTCTCTGGACCACACTCAAGCAGAAACTGCTCCAATTCACCCCATCTTTCCAGCAGCATGCCCGGCATGCTCCATTGGCTCCAGACCTCCAAATCCACCAAAGAAGGGCAAGCTGCAAGTAGTTCAAGCACACTGTCTCGATGAACAAATAACGACACCGAGGTTTCACAAGGCCACGAAATCGTCGATGCAGGCGTTGGCAGGTCAGTGATAGGCAGTGTGGAAGCATTCAGATGATGGCTGGAGAAAGGAGTGAACGAAACAGCTGAAGCACTCCAATCAGCACTCAGATGGAGAAAGTTCATTTTCTCAAATATCATTCGTTTTCGGAGATGTATTCGAGAAATATTTCGAATTCGATGTTTTCGCGTTATTATGTGCAAAACACCGTCTTGGAGCGTCTTTCCTTTGTTTTTTAGCTGTCCCATTTAACTTCTTCTGAATCGATTAAGGTGGGATCCTTCAAGGCCAAGCAAGGTCTATAAATACTCGGACGCTGGTCTGTTTTGTCAACTCTCGTTTGGAAATAAATAGATATTCGGCTGAGTGTCAAAATCTTCTGTGCTATTCTGAGAGTTTTGGTCCTCTTACGTTCTTACGTACAACCTGCTTGCGACTTGTATACCGTGTATTTACGCGCTAGCCGTTACCCGTTTTCGCTGACCATGTGGGTCAAAACATACTTGAGAAAGAAGGAAACTAACTAGGGAAGAAGCAAATGCTTATCAGAGTATAATGTCTGATCAGTACACAATAACGCCGAATGTTACACTAACAGAGTATGTGGTTTCTGGATAAAACGGCGACAGTGATCAAAGTTGCGGAATGATCAAAGTATGCACACGCATACATACACTGTCCTGCAAAAATTGACTGGAGGAACAGGACAGCAATATATTTAACCGCATAGAAATGAGACAAAAGGTGTTGTGCATTTTCGCGAAAACAAAAAGTGAATCGTACGAACCTGCATCTCACACGATTGAGTTTGGTTCATACGGGTTGAAAATAGTTGTGCTGATACAACAACCGTGCGTACTACAGATTCAAACCACATACTGGGTAAAAACCAAACGCGAATAGGATATAGTAAACTGCTGAGCTTAGCGAAACTTGATTTTGAAGATAATGGTACCAATTGCAGAAAGAAGGAACTCATGAAGAAGTTTAACATGCAGAGGTGAGTGGACGGAAAGTAAATGAATGATGAAAACGTAAATTAGGCAGAGGAGTGCATTCCGAACTAAACACTAGTAGGAACTGTACAGAAGACGCTTACATGCAGGTCAACTGTTAGTTGGGTAGCACAGAAAAGTACCGTTTGTCGTAGGTTCAGGAGTACATAACTTAACCAATTTAATAAAGGAATTTGAAGGTGTGTATTGAAAATATGACTCCAAATTTATTCAAAAAAATTGTCGTGCATGTGGTTGGAAGAAGAAAGATAAATAATAGCAAAAGCCCAAGTGTTGATATATGTTACAAATCGAAACAATCAATACACAAACCGTTCAAATATTGGCAGTATTGTAAGAAATGTTCAAGAGATGGCAGTTGATGCAGTCATCATGTGACCACTTCGTGCGTCAGGGACAAGTTGCTGAATAGCTGACATCAATTCGAAGAACATTAAGATTACTAACCATGTCTGACAAGGCCACCAACACAGGATGTTGCCTGTCCTTTTGACTCAGTCTAGAAAGTTGAAAACGATTTCACACGACAATCTAAGGCAGACCGGCAGCTCCTGCAAACCTAACTCAGAACACGCGGACAAAGCATGACGTGTCGTACGATGAGCTGGTAATTGGGAGATATGCCAGAATGAAAAAAGCTCGCTAAGGGAGCAAAACACGCTGTTGCGACAGCGACAGCAAGCATCGGCGAACTTCGTCATCGGTAACGCCATGTTCCCAAGTCATGAGGCTGATGCTTTGGAGATATCGATTATCCAACACACATTCGGAGACTTCAACAAAACTTAGTGAAAACATAGTTAATCATCTAATTCACCGACGTGAATACGACCCTACTTCGGGTGGGCCAGCGAGATTCAGCCATCCTGACGAAGTCAACAAAACGTGTAGATCTAAAAAACATGACAGCAAGGGCGAGTCTAATGATGCAGGATGAGACAAAGTTTCACATTTTATGCACCGATATGCGTCAGCTATTTATCCTGTGCTAGTATGTTTGTACGACCAAGTGTGAAGCAGGTGATACTCAGATTGGAGATGAAGACGTACACAAGTTTGGCGTGTTCAGTCTTCGAAATCACATCCTCAAGGTAAGACCGGTTCAATACAGCTGAGCGGGCATCTCGGCAGTGATTCTAGTAGTGGCTTCCAGGTGACAAGTAGCTGCAAAAAGAGTGGCTATTTACAGCAAACGAAAGACAAGAGCGGACTCATGGATATTGATCAAGTTTCCAACAAGAACTGATATGGATCCTTTTGTGATACTATGACAATGTGTGTTATCCAACTACCAGCGAGTTTCCTTACACTCCGCAAAAGCAGATGGGCTTAAGAATAGCCTGCAGACCTTCAACAGTAACCGAAAATCAAGGTCAATCTTACCAGCTTGCAGACCGGGCTTATTCGTGCTAGACACGACACTTCCATCTCAAGGACCACTCCCCTAAAGCGATCACATCTGGGCCAATTCTATAGAAAATGTAGGGCGTCCAGACGATTACCCCTGCAACTCCTACGGTAATCGCAGCGGAAACGAGCACAAAAAGAAGATCGACCAACGCTCGTGTTATTCAGTTACGGTCGCTAAAAAGAGCAGTACCGTATTTTGACGAACCCCACAAGTCGCTTTTCTATATTGGTGTTTCACATTTGCAAATCCATAAACGGCATATAGATAGGCTTGAGGATAAAACGAAAACGTGATGCAACCGATTCCAACCATTCTCACAGATGATCGTTACAGACTCAAACTGTTGTTTCCAGTCGTTTTCATCCGATAAATAAAACTGAAAGGGATCATTACGTAAAAAGTGAACGGAGACGATAAGAGATGCTCGTAGTCCCTGATAACATGCGGACTGTTGTCTAATGTTGCAAATCCTCGAAAAAACAAGCTGGATCGTTCACGGCATAGTAATGCACTTGTGGGAAACCGAATCTTCCTCCTTGTAATAAATAAAACGGAAAATCTTGGTCTCGAGAATAACGCAATTGTTTCCGTTAATTGCTCCCAAGTCAAACCAGGAGACGATTGCAAAAAGCAACCTTCATTCTGCTTTGAAAAACGCGGAAATTACAGCGTATTCGTACGGTTCACAGCGCCTACAAACACTCTCGAACAAGAAGATCGAAGAACGGTTACTAAACATAGTAGTTGAAGTCACTAAGTCAGCAATGAGTATAGCGGAATAAAAGTCGGGAGGATGAAGAAGTATCGACGGTAATCTCTCGACTACTTTGGACATTTCTGTCCATTAAGATTAGGTGAAATCGTTCGTCCGAGGAAGGAGGTTGTTATGGACGAAAAATATAGGATTCCCTAACGGTTAACTAAGGAGTGATGCGTAAAAGTGTGAATGGGATGTAGTACCTAAGTGTGCCGGCGCGTCAATTGGTTCGCGTTTAAAGAGAAACTACGGGGGCTCGGTTGGGACAGACTTGCATAGAAGGTTTTGAATGCACAGTTTAGGGTTGGAGAACCAACAAAAGGGGTCGTTAGCGTTGAAGATGAAAGCGGAATGAGAAAAGTCACTTAAAATTAAAGTTGAAGCAGCTGAAGATGCAAAGTAATAGACAGGAAGAAGAAGAAAAAATATGGACAGTCGCAAAAATATAGCGCGATAATGGGATGAGCAGTTGCTTTACAAGCAGACACATCACGTTTAGTCAAATCTGCCTAAAGAGCCGAAAGCTAACATTTTAAATCTGTGACAGTCATACAGACGACGAAAAGGGAAACCTGAGAGCAAATCCAATTATACATATTAAGAATCCAAAGAAACAACTACCAAACAACCCATATTTTCAACCATGAAACGCAAACTTCACTAAAAATGGTTCACAATTTAAGCTGTTGACAAACTTACTGATAAATCACAGGCTCTTGCGACCGGTGTTCTTCAGCAGAAAATTCGTTCAGTGCGGAGCGAACAACCTGTTTCAATTCATCGGAGCACGAGACGCGCAAATGGACACTGACAAGTTGGCAGACATCCTAAAAATATGAGTGATTAAAATGCCAATCATGAGATTCACAGAATGAGGTTGAGATGATTAGGCTCTAAATGTATTCAGTAAATGTACAGTCATTACCAAAATGAAACATTCGTAGATATAACCAGAAGGAGTGATCAAACTGACTACAGTGAAATGTAAACAGAGTGATACATTCTGTAATTGTGGTACTTTCCGCTTGTCTACTTTAAAGTCGAGTTTTTTCACCAAAAAATGGCTTATTTTTCAAGATATCTTCGAAAAATAGCTTGTGATTTTGAACTTCATCTTTTTTCGCCATAAAATGCTAAAACTTAATTTTGGCGCATGTTTCTCCTCCATCTTTGACTGGCCCATTCCACTTTTAATGTATCAATTCAGGTGGAATCCATCAAGTCTGTTCAAGGACTTTATATACGCAGACAGTAGTCTGCTATGTTACTTTTGGTGTGAGAGCAAATACAGTGTCGACTGAAGATCAAGGTCTTCTGTGTTCTTCTTGGTTTTTCAGGTATTGTTACACTCTGTGCTACGTGTCCGTAATTCATGTATTCGTGCGCTAGCCATTTCTCGCTATCGTTGACATGCGGGTCATAACGATCACTTTCACTACCAGTTGCTACTACTATGATCATCATCATGGGCAGCAATAAATCAGTGGTTGTTACCGGTGCTTAATGGCCAAACAACCATGAAAAAAAGCGAACCTTCTTTAGAAAGTGGGAAGGAAAAGGAAGGGGAGGGGGAGGGACTTAAGTACTAAACAACAGTCTCGTCTATATTCAAACATTCAATAGCAAACAAACAACCAAGCTGTAAGGCGTCATCAGCAAGACAGTTTCCTCACGGCTTTCAATGCCCTGCATAATTAAACGCACCCACTTCACAAACAACTCGGCCAAACAACATTCACTCCCCTAAGTTCTATTAGCTGCCATCTCACCTAACGTTTCCAGCCACCGATTCTGTGATTTGCGAGGTCTCCAGTGTGCGAGAAGAACCCGACCTACAGGGGCCAACCCCTTCGTGAACGACTGCATTTCTATACACTCTGATGTCAAGTTAGTAAGCCACAATGCATAATGTATAAAGTGTTTAGCTAAAACTGACAAGCAGAAAGAGTGCACGCTGCAAACTAACGGTCCCCCTGTCAAGTCCTTAGTTTGAAGTAAAAAGAAAAAGTATTGTGAATATTCAACATTATCATCTCAATTGATCAAATGAGTGAGAACTTCGGATTGTAACACAAGCGCATCGAGGACAAACTTAGTTCAGACTTGTTGTAAACCCTCCTAAACGGTACGCTGGTTCATTTTCCATATAGTGGAGCGCTTGACAGAATTTGGATTCTCTTCCCGGTACTAATTAACACGGAAATCTCGGACCTGAAAATTATCGTAACTGTTTCCTAATTTTGCTTCCAAGGCAAACCAAAAGACGCGCACAAAAAAGACAGCTTCGTTCCGTCCCAAAACGTGTGCAACGAAGGTGACAACTACAAAGTATTGCTATGGCGCGTAATGACCAAGAGTTCCCAAGATATCAAATAGAACAGTTACCAAAAAATAAGAGTTAGGGTCACTAATGGATATAATGGCATAAAAAGTCTCGTCCGCTCTGCACAGTTCGACTAATTAGGATTGAGTCAATCGTTTTTTTCTTTCTCAGGACGGAGGTAGTTTGGGATAGTAACAAAATGGACGCCCTAACAAGACTTAAATCAGACTGCTGTTGAAGTGAGACCTTAATGACCAGCACCAAGAGACACCAGCATACGGTTTAGAGTAAGCCTACACCAAAGAAACCAATTCACGTGGGTAACATGGTGTTGATAGAGTACTAACATACAGGTAATCAGCCATAGGCAACTGGTTGCTCTAACCTCCACAGCAAACCTACTTAGGCTCCTGGTATGCGGAAGAAAGCATATTTTTCCAACGCATACTTGTGAACATTGTAAAACGGAAAATAAACAACTGAATACGATGGGAGCTAAGTTAGATCGTATTCACTGGGACAAACGAAACGGTATATGAATCTAACTGATTAGTAGCGATGAATGAACTTGCTTTCCGGAGCAAATTAACTAAAAGGACACCGTGGTTGCTACTAATTAGAAAGCATCTTACCAACTAACTGCTGCAATCATTCCGGATTCGTCAAGTTTATTTACACCAGAACCGAAAGTTTTAATTCGAAGAGGCATATAGATGTAAACGGCAACAATGACTTGATATAGTTCTCGTTCGTTGGAGGATAATGGTCCAGAAAAAAGGTCAAGAATAACCAAAACGCTTGCCTGCATAATGAAACTTCAGGAACCCGATCGCCCTTCGGATAAATGAGACATTTTCCTCGTACGCCGTCTGATTCGTACTGCTGTGGGACCAATTCATAGTCGACATCCAGCTCGCCACAATATTGGATGCGATACCCACCCAGGTTATACAGTTCGTCCGGACCAAGTGGCCCACGGTCCCTCCTGCCGGTGAGATCAGTCAATCCTACCGTCGGCGTGACACGTTGACAGCAGTGGATTTCTGCATCATGTTTGCTGATCGTGTGGTCATTCCAGCCGCCCTCCGCCTCCCGGTGCTGCGACAGTTCCACTCTGGTCATCCCGACACCAGCAGGATGAAAACAATCGCTCGCGGTTATGCTTATTGGCCTGGTATGGACGGCCATATCGAGGACCTGGTTAAACAGTGCTCGAAGTGTCAACAGGCTGCCAAACTACCTACTAGGCAGGATCCCATACCTTGGCAAGCACCCAAGGATCTATGGTCACGCTTCTACCTGGACTTCGCTGGTACGATCGACGGAGTGTCCTACCTCGACTTGGTCGATGCGTATTCCAAGTGGCCTGAGACAGTCGCACTTTCTCCGGCGACAACCCTCAATACGACCGCGGCCATGCGTCGTATTTTCAGTCAGCATGAATTTCCCGACATTCTCGAGTCGGACAACGGGACGCAGTTCACGTCTTCACACTTTGAGGACTTCTGCCGCCGATCGCTCATCCAGCACACTCGTTCTCCGCCTTATCACCCACAATCCAACGCATAAGCGGAACGCTTCACTGACACTTTCAAACGGGCGTTGCTCAAATCTCGTGGGGAGGGGACCACAGACGAGGTGTTAGGATTTTTTGTTCGTCTACCGCACAACCCCCAATCCTGCAACTTCCGACGGCCGATCACCAGCCGAAGCTCTTGTGGATCACAAGATTCGCACAGTCCATCAGGCTCTCATTCCGACGAATGAGCGAACACAGGTGTCCGGCTCAAACCTCAACGACGGTTTCGCTATCGAGGAAGCCGCTAACGCTCGTGACTATCGACCAGGTCACAACAAATGGACACACGCAACTGTGAGTGTTCGTCACGGAAAGGTTCTATATGATGTCTCCACCAGTTGCACCATATGGAAACGCCACCGCAACCAGTTGCGCTCTCGGCACACGAACTCAACAACAACAGACGAGCAGCAGCCGCTTCTGCTGGATGTCTTGTTGGACACGTTCTAAATTCCGGATGCAGTCACTTCCACCGTTCCGTTGTCTCATGTCGAAACCACCACCAGCCTCCTGCCCAGACGTTGGACAGACCGCAACAGACATCCACATCGTCCTATGCAGCTGGACCCTCAAGCCAAGGGAGGTGTTGGGGAAAATCTATTTTCTCCAAAAATAATTTATTTTTCGAGATATTATCGAAGAATAAATTGTGATTTTGAATTTTACTTTTTCGCGCCACAACGTTCCAAAACTCAATTTTAGCGTACGTTTCCCCGGCGTCTGTGATTGGCCCATTCCACTTTTATTGCACCAATTCAAGTGGGATTCTTCAAGGCCGTTCAAAAACTACATATATGTAGACGCTGGTCTGCTATTTTATCTTTGGTTTGACAGGAAATACAATCTCGGCTAAAGGTCACGGTTTTCTGTGTTATTCTGGGGTTTCCGAGTATTGCTAAGCTCGGTGCTACGTTCCGTGATTTGCATTGTTGTGCGCTAGACATTTCTGATTATCGTTGACCAGCGAGTCATAACACATTTGTTTCTACGATAGAATGTATTTGACGAACGACAAAGTGAGACTCTCCGGAACCTTCTGAACCTCTCGCACTATTACGCTTTCGTTCGAACAGAAGTGAGCACTTGGAAGTTGTAAATTATTTGCCGTACTAAACTATGGTAATACTCTCCTGTTGAAAGTCGAGATATTTTCCGTGTTTTTCCTTTTGCTTGAAAAGCTCAAAATTACGGTGTTTAGTTTTCCATAAAAATCTTTGAGGAAAGTCAACTCAAACCACAATGCCATCAGGAAGGCACTCGAAAATAGCAGTCTCAAAGTCAAAGAAAGAACTAACTTCGGTTGGCGGAAACATAGTGGGTATGTGAGTGTGAGTACCTTTCTTCTCAAAAGGTCTCAATGTTTGTACGTCCTAACAAACACCTATGACACGAACACATCGTTTCGCACGAGCTAATAAACTCTAAGAACGCGGCGGATTAAACTTTATGCAATTAATTACGTTGGTAACTTTAATTGTCGTCTTCATGAATCGTTTCGATAGAAACTTTAAAATAAAAACTTCTCTAAGAATTATGCTGTGTACAAACCCTGCATGCAAAGTGCAACCAAAAAAAAGCACCACAGACCCTTCCTTTCGACCTTACATTGAAGACGAGCTATAAATGTAGATGTACACACAAACATTCCATTGCACTTCACTCGCACTGACTCTTCGGCTTATCAGAAAGAAATAGAAATATTTTATTTGGAAGTCAACTCGCAGCAAAATAAAAATGGTTCATCTATTTTACAACAACCGATAAACCACAGAAAAGCGAGCATTGTTCTTGATGTCTATTTTGACCGATGTGCAGTGCCTCTAAAAGAGAAACAAACGTTTTAGAAACCTGAACACTACACACTTATTTGATCACATTTTCGTGCTGGACGGATTTAACGTGATCGCGAGTGCTTCTTGGAGCGCATTAGCGACGCAAGTTCACGCTCAATTGAGACTACATCTCTGGCTTTCATAGTTGGTTAACCATGAAAAACAACAAGTACAAGTATATGCTGCCTACTACAAAATCCTAAAGAGAACGAAACTATGAACCACTGAATCTTGTTGAAGTGTACCAGTGAAAAAGTTTACCTGAAAAGCGCTGACGAATGTGAATGCAGTTTAATTTACCACTGTACAAAGCCTAAACAACACATTGGTGAGGATCTTTCACAGACAACTTCAAGCAACAAAACGACAGAACCAGTCAGCCTGAGTGAATATTTTGGTAGTACAACAGTCGAATAGCATAAAACATCCATAGTAACTCAAAACAACGTGGCACTCGAAGTCAAAGGTTCATCCAACCCAAATGCAGTACAGAGTTCATTGTCACGTACAAAAAGCGTTCAAGGAGCTTGAAACTAACTCCTACAGTTCACGAGCACAGAACAAAACGAATCAGATTACAGCTAAATAAATGCATGTGAACTACGTGGTAGAAGTAAACTCACGACAGTGAATTCCCGCCCACAACACGTCAGTGGTGGACACTATGTATAGTAAAGATTTTAACTGCTATTCGTTTGACCATATGATCAAAAGTAATCCACAGTATGTCCAATTTACCACTGTTAAGTTAAGCTGGACCCTGTAGAAATTTCGCACATCTTAGGAATTCACCGTCCACTGATACTCAGACAACTGCAGCTCACAATAACATGTTGAGACCAAATATTTCGATGATTGTCCCTTACGTTTGAACTTGATTATGCTTCCAAACATTAGAATATGTGGAGAAAACTTACGTAGGATATGAAGAGATACTACATAGCTAAGTTTATCATCCATCGGTCGGTGGAATCAGTATTTTCTAAGTGAACATAAAAGAATCAACTTCGTTAGGGAAAATAAACCATATAACCAATTTTCAATCAATCAATCAATCACAACAGCCATGAGCCTGACCAAAAGGTACTGTGGCTCGGGCCGCCGCTCACCTCAACAGTGACGTGGAATATCCTAGAAGAAAACGTTACTAAGAAGGGTGAAAATTATTGAGAAAAGACTAAGAGGAAGACTAAGAGGAAGAC
>JTDE01001732.1:27370-39737 GCA_014338405.1 Paragonimus skrjabini miyazakii | reverse complement strand
CGGATCAAAACAGTACACAAGCCCGACCACCTCGCCAAGGTAGCAGTATAGGTCGGGATTTTAGCTTTACCACTTTCTGCAGTACTTGCCCCACGAACGGTTACTGATCATAAACGTGGTAATGAAGAACGGACAGCTAGGCGACGCAAAAGCAACATATTAGATTAAACCTAGGTAACGTGGTGTACTTATGATATACGTGGGATTAAACCTTACAACAGTAGTGATAGTCACAGTAAGCAACGTGAAATAAAACAGCTTAGCTCGATTAATGTTGCAGGTAAGAAAAACACTTAGGCGATAAACAAGGGTGCCAACCAATCCCGACCCTCTCCAGATAACTAACTGGAAAGCGCGGGTTCTGAAGGTTTAAGAAAGACCTGACACCCTGAAAGACAGTTTTTAGAACTAGAAAAAGCATGGAAATTTTTAAGGTATATTGTGCATGCCGAGAAAAGTGCGCTATATAGCTGCAGAGTTTACCAAGGAAAATCTGATAGTGTTGCTTACGTTGACAACACAATGTGGGCGTATAAGGCACAACTGCTTTGTCATATTCTATCGGTCAACCCTCCTACGCGCGTCTCGCAGCCTCATTGTTGTTCCAACATAACAGCGAACATTGCTGATGGTCAGTGGCCATTAACAGACACGCTAACAGGTACGCCGAGCAAATAATGTATGCTCTTTCAAACTAGTCACCCCTAACTAGTAGTCACTAACACCAGCCGATGAGTAGCCTACTTATGAGAGGTTTCAGCGTGCAACGAATGATTAAACATCCGAAACCAAGCAGTAGAGAGAGTAGCCATGGGGTGAAGAGACAGTTAGAAAATAGTTGAGGCATTTAAATCATTTAAATCAAAAGTATTACTGCACTGCAACGTGCATTGACAGACGGGCAGGGTAGAGTGTAGTGATCAGCCCAAACGAATCTGACAAGCAGAGTTTGTGTCAACTACATTGTCCCCGGTCACACAGGATGTCCTTTTACAAACGGAAGCCGAGTAATTACTTGCTCGGAATGAATCAAAAAACGACCGTTCCTATGGTCATCTCGGTAAACGGTGATTACATGATCGCTGATTAATATCAACCATTCAGAAAACCACTGTTTGTAACTAACGTCAACAAGTTATCTTCGTTGGTTTGTCCGATTTTCAAAACGTCAGCAATTCAGTAACTGGAACGGATGTTCCTGTAGTAAATCCTTCTAACTCCAACGAATGAAGGCGGGATCGAAGACCTACTCACTCATTTCGGCTTACCCGACGACAGTACGTGTACGGATTTATCCACTATTCCACTGCGTTATGAGGATGCCCGTCATCTGTCCCACCTCTTGCAATGGAGCCACGATTCATCAGTCCGCCTACCACGTCCAACTAAAATGTTTTGATGTGTTTCAGCCAGAATGCCCAATTCAACAAAGCTGTGCTGGGTCGAATGAACAAATGAAGGTCACATCCAGAAACCAGTAGGAAAGACTGACCGAACCGATGGCTAGTAAACACCAGCGAATTTCAGCAATGGCAAGACAGTTTACCTACAGTCAGTTTGTTAAACCCATGCGAAATGAGCGCTATAACCCACTCCCTTATTATTTGTAGAAGAGTGTATAGGGTCACATGTGACTAGATACAGACGAAGTGCCAAAACCTAGAAAAGATCAGTCGCAGTACCAGGAGCCAAACCAACAAACATAGCTGAGTGGGCAGCAAGTACCTTAAAAAAGGACGAAGTGAGATTATTTACCTCAACCGAACGCGCATGTAACCAGGTCAGTTTTCGCACAAACCGACAAACGAGGTAAGGATCCAGCATCGACGAGAAGCTAGCGGGTGTTTTTTCCACTTTCGCATCTTCATCGCTTTCGACCGGAATCGGTTCTGCAGAAACAGTATTCTTCGTTGAATATAAAACCTGGATTGGGACAGCCGAGGTGATATACAGTGACACGTGGTTGTTCAAAAGCAAGTAACGACAAACAATAAGCAAATAAAAAGGAAATTTGTCAAATAAAGGAATGTAAAAAATAGTCGATCGATCGGTGAGATATAGAAGCAAATCAAATTGACACTATGCATCATCAGAGTTCGTGGCTCGCAACTGCAATGGACAAAAATACTTACTGGCCAAGCATTCGACGATCGCGTTCTTACTAGGTGCATTCTATAGACACTACTCACAGGATGCTCATTAACATGACTTTTTCAACAATTCATCATATACAGCATCAGCAAACTATTCCGTTTTTAGTTTAACATGTTCCGATGTTAATTTAAGATGTCTCAAAGAAGGTAGTTGGATTTCAACGGCGAACAGGGGTGCATGGCCAATGTGCACAGAGAAAATTGATCAACACAAAGACTGATTGACTCCTACAGAGTGAAAAGATGCGACTTGGTCAAGTGCATAGAGTAGACAAAATTAGCTCGCTTGGACCCAGTTACGTGGGACATCTCAAAAGAACATCGGGACATGCGAAAGTGATATCGAGACAAATTAGAGTGGAAGAGGTATGGAAAACCATACGAATAGAACACTACTACCATTTGTTCACAGTTAGCCTGTCCATGTAAGATCTTGTCGGCTGGCTCGCTAAGAAGACAATCAACCGTAACAATAAAAAAACCAACGGCTCATGAGCACCGTCCATTGTCAATTCACAATAGTCTGGAAACCAGCAAAAACAGCAGATGGTGACATTAACCTAACCAGTAAAGACAATGTGTCGACCGCCAGTCGGTAACGTTAAGTATACAGAAACTTCGAACTGAAGAGAAGTATTGTAGGGGGCTGATGGCCGAAGGAAAAAAATTAAACGCCTGGAACACCTAACAAGAAATTCTCACAAAAACAGCTGATACAAAAATGGGAGAGCATAATCAACAAGGATACCTTGGTTAGACCGGAAATGCCTTGCTCCGCAGCATTTGCGAGCAACCCGAGGAGGGTGGGGTTTGTCGACTGACTCTTTAGAGTTGATTTCAATAAACTACGCTCCAATTTAGCAAGCATTTGCCAGAATCCTTCGTCCTGATAGGGGTCAGTGGCAATGTTGTCATCGGCGCACGCCTTGTCTAATACTTCATTGAATTGTTGAACAACCTTTCTTAAAAAAGAGTCCGAATCGAGAGCGGTCGGAAGATCTGTTAAAAATGAACAACATGAAACTTCAACGTTGGAAAGTCTGTAGAGAATCGACTCAACCACATGCTATAAACATTGACATCGTCGTAATAATACCGACAAAAGTGTACACTGGATCTCAGACAGTAGACTTTACATCATCATCATCAACATAGACAGCAATACATCAGTGGTTCACACTGATGCTTAACTGCCGCACAGCCCAGAAGAAGAAACAAACCCTGTTTAGGAAGAGAACAGAAAAAAGGGAGAGGGTAGGGTGCCTAACCGCTAAAAATAGCTACGTCTACATTCAAACATACAACATAAAGGCGCCTACACCTTGCAAACAAACAACCGAACTGTAAGTGAAGGTAAGGCGTCATCAGCTAGACAGTTTCCTTACGGCTTCCACTGCTCCACGTCATTAAGTGCACTCACTTCACAGACAACTCTACCAAATAACGACAACATTCACGCCACTGAGCCCGGTTAGCCGCCACCACACCCAAAATTTCAAGCCACCGACTCTCTGAGTCGCGAGGGCTCCAACCCGGGAGACGAACCCGATCTACAGTGCCCAACCCCTTTGTGAACGATTTCATTTGTCTACGCCAGGTCATCATCTGTCCACCTCGCACCTTACACCAATCGGCCGCAGCGTCGGCAAACAGTGCTCGGTGTGGCAAGCGATTAGCTGGCATCCTTAGTACATGACCTAACTGTCTAGGTCTAAGACTTTACACGATGTTACGGTACCAAAACAGTGATAACCCAAAATGAAAAGAAAAAGTACGGCCGCCAAGAAGACTGACGGACAATTAGATAACAAAACAGTAGGCATTTTGGCCACGTACTGTTTGATAGTTGAGTGGCAGTCATACTCAATAAAACGTCATAACAAACGTGCACGTCAAATGAGAATGAACGACAAATGGACACGGGAGGAACTTGAAACACTGAGTTCCCTTCATCCAGTTCATCAAGACAGCAAGAAGACACACTACAAGATGCAAGCATCTTCTTTATTCTTATTAGTCGATTACATAAAACATTTGGTTATAAAGGCTAAGGACATGGCGATAAAACAATGAAATGAACGAAATATCACATGGGTGCGATCAGGCTTCGGTGCCACGATAACTGATGAGTCAATACGAAATGCTTGCATCTACCAGTTTTCGTTTTCTGACTGTTTTGTTCAAAAGTGATTGCGTTAGCACCTTTTGCCAACAGAGGGCCGGTGCGTGACGATTGATTAATAATGCCTCGGAGAACACCAACAACCTAGGGTTGCGATTGCGCAACGGAATCATGAACGAAGTGACGGGATCAACAACATAACTTGTTGTGCCTAGGTGATTCGCGATCGAAGACGTCGGATTTCTGATACCGATGTAAGCCGAAAGTTAAAATCCTCCACTGATCGCATGTATCTTGCAGCGGAATTGCGTTTGTTGCTTTCCACCCGCAGGATAAGTTTCTAATGCTCCGACCAGTCTTCCTCGGAAAACTCTGCCTTTCATGTTATCTACCAGTTCACTTGCAGTTGCGGTGACTCATATATTGGCAGAACGGACTGAAACCTACGACAGAGGAAGATGGATCACATCCACAAGACGTCAGCGCAAACAATGACTCAAATTGGGTCAGCATACCAACACTCCAACAGTTTGGTTAATTAGATTTTTTCCGCCCTTTTCTTTTTTTCTTTTCTCTTCCTATACAGGGTTTGTTTTTTTCTGCATGGTTATGTGGCAGTTAGGCATTAATATAAACCATTGATGCATTGCTGTCTGTGATGATAATGTTGATGATGATGACCCGAAGTTTGGACGTACGAAAATGGACAACCTCTAGACCATCGCTCAAATATGCGATTCAGTCCATTTCACGATTGCAAACAATTTGACAAATGAGACTGCCACGTTCATTGGAGAAAGCATTCCTCAGGTTGAGACCACATTAGCTCACTGCATTATGGTGACCTCACATGCCATCAATGACCGATACTGTTATCATGTCAAGAAAAACTACCTTAATTAAGCCATGTCAAGTAGATCTAACCCAACCATCACGAAAATGTGCAGTCGACCAGTTCGAACATACTGTGAGTGCGATTGGCTAAATTGCAATTAGTACCTCGAGAAAATTGATAAACAGCGTGGTAGCTCAACAATGTTCACTCACAGTTGGGTCTCAGCTAAATTTCTAAATCTGCCAAACTACTCATTAGTAACATATTTCCTATGCTCAACAGTGGCGTTGGTGGATTCCAGCGTGAACTGGTTGAGAAATCCTGCCTGGGCAGTCGATCCCCTGGATCATTTGGTGGATTCCATATGAGACAGTGGGGCGGGTAGGTAACAGAGTCCAAATGTGAAATTTCCGAGCTCCAGGTGTGGCTTCGTAGCTCAGCTGGTAGAGCGCTTGCCGCGTTGAGGCATGGTGTTTCTGTCGCTGGTTCGAATCCAGCCGAAGCCCTGACATTTCACAGTTGGGTCTCATCTAAATTTCTAAATCTGCCAAACTACTCATTAGTAACAATTAATTATTAATCAAATTGATTCTAACAACGTAGGGAATAGTGGTGAACACTTATTTGAGGCATTGTTTAACCAAACTCCGAAACAAAAGACACTTTCTCAGCGGGCCAATCCAACGTCAGTTTGGGATGCAACGCCACGATTGGACTACCGGTTAGACCTTCTGTTATTCGTCGGGTTTTCTGATCTGCACTAGACCAATTAAATTACGACTGGTGACAATGTAAGTGCTATTGATATCAACCAACGATAGACTTTGATTTCTTTATTGCAAATGCAAACCGATAAATTTGTGTTCTTGTGAAATGAATAACAACTGCGAACTGCAACTAGTCTAAAGCCTTTCCCAGGAAGGTTCGAAAATCAAGTAGAATTATGAAAATTATTGGAAGTCAGTAATTGCGAGTATTACAAATTGACGTTTTCGGTCAGAGAATAATGATGGGGTCAGCGTTAACTTTCAGGCAAGGAGGACCTCGGTAGAAATACAGCTAAGTTCACAATAAAGAGAACACTCTTGAAAGTGAGATGCAGAACAGTGGTAACCCTCGATAAAATCTCCAAACTTCCACCATGAACCCTAGTACTGGCAACTCCGTTTGCTAATGGTTCGAGTGTTTTTGACTTGTAAACAGTTCTGTCTCCAGTTTACTATTGCAACAAAAGGCGCTAAAGTATGTTGTGAACAGAAAACATGAGGACAGTAAATGGGTGAATGCATAAGTTTAGAAATAGGCAATATTTTAAGGAAAGTTAGGCGATGAAAGTGTAAAGACCAAAACTGTAAACGCAGTAGAATGAATGTCACATGTGTAAGAATGGGTTTATGCGTGTGCTCCCAGAGGTATTTCTAGCTCTGATGGAACTGGTCTTATCTGCCGTCTGTCCCAAAGATCCCTGAAAAAGATTACAAGGGTGGAAGATTCATCCGTGGGCGCACAATACTGGTCAAACACTGTAACCACTTAAGACAGTTTAAAAATACCTTGTTGGTGGTGTAATCGGCGACCTAGCAACTTTTAGAGAGTGGCTAGCCGAATTCCATGACAGACTGTGACGGGGTGAACAAGATAACCTTCCGTTTCTTGCTAGGGTAACCTGTCTTCTGGAAGACGAGAACTACGCTAACACCAAGCTGACCTTCATTCCTTAAATATTGCTGCAGTCACTTGGAGCAAAGAATTCTCAACGCTTTCAAAGTGGCACATCGCAAGCGCCTTCTCCGAGATGTTATTCTGGTAAATGAGACTAGCAACATATAAGTCCCAAGCGCAAGTTACTAGTCTAACGAGGCTATGCGCAATGTCACGTGCGCAGCCGGATTCCAGTTTCCACCGAAATCATCGATTAAAATAACGAGGGCATGACCATGGCTGACGAACTCAGAGGTCTACAGTTGGAACTAGGCAACACCAGAATATTAGAACAGTTTGTAAACATTGACGAAAATGTACCTACCAATGAGAAGTTAGCAGATATCTGAGAAGCTGTTATTGTTGGTGAACATACTGACGAGGCCGATCCAGATAAGTCCCTGGAATTTCCGCAAAGAAAGTCACTCAGAGGTGATACCGTGAGCATAATCGCAAAAATACGTGCCAAAACATTCCAATCAGCTGATATGGAGTGTTCAAGTGGAAAGGAAAAGATATCTCGTCACGAGTATCACGTGTGAACAAACAACAATATCCCATTTTACGGCTTAGTGTACATTTTGTGCATTTGCGCAGTTTATGAATACAACTTGGAACAGAGGTGCACGTTGAATATAGCACACTTTAGTGAATACCGTTTAAGTAATGCCGACTTGTCCAATAACGCTAGTGAGCCATAATCGACGGGTACGTTACTGCTGAGGTTCGATCGTATTATGAAAAAAGATGATAGTTGAGCAGTAGAAGGTCAGTGGCTCATAACAAAACAAAAATAAAGTGATACAATCGTCCTAAAAAGAAGCAAAAAATATCCTCCTGGAAGTGCAACATGGTCACTCCCGCGGAAGTGTTTTTTCTCTGGGGTGTGGCATTTTAACCGCGCGGGATCTGAATGGTAACTGTAATTTGTAAGAACCATTAAAACAGACACATCCATGACTAGCATAACTGCCACATCAGTATGCCTGTTTCAATTACCCCCGCTTAGGACTTACTGTGACAACCACCAGTAATAATGAAAGATCCCGCATCAAGGATAGACAAGAATGTAGATAAACTAACCAACGTTACACTAGCTAGCATTCACCGACATATAATGACAACAATGGAGTGACAATATACTCCATTTTATTTCGACCGGAAACATCTCCTAATTTTTAACGCACATAAACACCGAGGACTTGTCGTAGCCACAAATGAACTATTCAATATGACACTTCTGAAGGTTCAACATGTAAGTTTGTATAACGATTGCTGTTTCGCCGATGGAATTTGAAGAACTACGCATTTCTCTCTTTTACAGAGTTTTTGCGAGTATTGTTGAACATGACAAACGACCCGGGAACAATAACTGATAAACGCATTCGTTAAGCTCAGAATGATTACGAAATCGATGGTCGGTCATTTTTGTGAAAAATTCCTGTTCCACGAGTAATAAACTCCCTGGCAGTTCTGTATTAGCCGCCAATTCTGGCAGTAACTAGCAACAGTCACTAAGACAAGACCCATATCCTCGGCCCATTTAGATCACTTCCAACACATCAGCAAGAGGAATAAATGTCTATTTGCGGAGCCGATGTCCAGGGTAGCTGAAAACCTAACCCATTCTTGTCAGTGGTTCTCCACGAAGACTATCGTTAGTACAAACGGTTTCACGCATCTTGATGTTCAGCCTTGTGAATAATGTGTAAACAGAGTTTCGCCTGACAGGATTACCATACTGTTTTCCTCCCAGGACAACTGGACATAGTATAATCTGAAAAATATTGTGTATAGATTTGGGATGTTTGTTTTCTCGATGGATGGACACAATACAAAAATAATCCACCGAAATGTCAGTCGTCGGAGGATTTATTTCTGTGGTGTGTAGTGTGAAATAACGCAAGTTGCTATTTTTCTGATATACAACACTGGTAGTACTGCATACGGAAAGAATATTATCCCACTGGCAATGCCCGCATCTTTACAACAACCAGTTTTCGTACCTTACATAGCCGGTCGCCGCATACGGGAAGCACTATAAGTGCATACCACTGTAACACACCGTTTGGTCAAATGATGCAAGGGGAGAATTGTATGAGCAAAGTGACTTTAAAAAGCACCAAAATAGCAATCCTGTGATGTTCAGAAGAGCGTCAGCGTGTTAAACAAACACCGTAACCTGGAAATTCAGTACACTACATGTTGTGGTGAGGAGGAACGACCATACTATACTATGGCTAAGCAGTCAGACGGAGGTACGTAACTGTGTATTGCAGTAACCAGGGAAAAATACAAAAACCACTAGAGTGAAATCCGGTAGGAAATGGTGTTTTCTATGCATGGACGTGGCACTGAGAACTATAGCGTCATGGGATTATTACTGTATGGAAACGAGCATTTGTATTCGAGGTGGTTTTAAAGCATACTGTGGTAGACTGCCAGGCAGGAAGTGCGAGCATTCCAACTCTCGGCGGAATATCGCAACACAAGAGGAGGTGCGTTCAAAAACCCACAGTGAGTGGATGGAGAACGGCGTGGGCGACCGGATGAGTCATCGCTCGACCGGATCGGACCAACGGGCGAGACGTGACAGCCGAAATAGGATGACCAAATTGAAGGCGTGATTATTCCAACACTCTCAGGAATATCTCGACACGGCGGTGGAGTACGTTCAAAGCCTACAGTAGATAGACGGAGGACATCACGAGCGACCGGACAAGCCATCGCTCAACGAAATCGGATTAACGGACGAGGAACAGCAGGCAGAACCCCCCGGGCAGAAAACACCAACCACAAACCTAAACCTGGTAGAACTGCACACGAAGTGCGAGCGGAAACCGGGGGGTGTTGAGGACTGGAATTGTGATTCAAAATCGGGAGCGCGCGTGTGGCATGGTAACTAGCGAGTTGGGCAATAAAGATTGTGCTTTACTGAACGCCTTTTCGCTACAATACGTCGCTTTTCCGAATACACAATCTTTGTGAAGCCCGCACTTTTGGTTCATAACAATGCTAAGAAAACTAGTTGGCAAAACAGTCGCAGGTTACCGTAACTCTGTTGTGTCTTATAATGACTACACGAACGGTTCACTACCTGATCAAATACAGTTAGTTGAAAACCCAACAAACACAGTTGATCATGTGTATGCTCAAGTACACAACCCAATAAAAATGCGACATCTAATAGCAAAAGAATGCGGTCGGTCGTAAGCAAACGATCAGTCAGGAGGTGACAAAGCAAAGAAGGGACAAACCACCAATACGCCAATGAAAACATGAAATTTTCAAGTCAGAGCAACACGGTTATCCCAAGGTCTTGGAAAAGGGCCTTGGTTCTAACGGACCAACTCACGCGGGACGACTGTCGCCGAGTCTCCATCTCCACCGTGAAACGACACAGGTGAAGTTGTCAGATCGACGACAAGATGTTCACTTCCTTGCGTCGCTGCAGTGATTAGATTCCGGATCAAGGCCTCTGCGCTCGTAGAAGGTCGAATGGATATGGACATCAATAAATGAATCAAAGTTCGAAAGGGCTAAAAAGTAACCACAGAGCGAATGAAAAGTGATGGCCGATCGCCTGGCGATGGAAGTTACGCGTCAGCGAAAGTAACGGGGGGAAGTTACTTCACAACAAAAGAACAAGTGCGACACACGCACGTGCGCACTGCTTACGATGTTAAGTGGTAATTCAAAATGGACCGGAATAGTACACTACGTTTGCACCTGGTGTTCTGATAACTCGCAGGTTAAACGAGGGCTACGGAGTAACGAGCATTCAAAACAACCGGGATTTCAATCTGAGTGAGAAGTTGGTAGATGGTGTTGTGACTATTAGTAAATATGCCCAGTTCAAGAAAGAGAATTAGTTAAACGAACGAATCCAAGTGTGCACACAAACAGTTATATGAACTGTTTAGAAAAATTGTTATCAAGCCAAGTTCAACAGCAGCTCAAACGACTGCAGGTGATAGACCGAAGCATAGTAAGAAGTACGCTTTACAATCCATTTGAAAACGCGCCCGACCAAAGGTGTTCATTGTCCCTTGCACCTTAATCAGGGAGACAGGAGCATCATACTGAAACAATCTTCAACGTGAATGCTTTCATACCCCGAACCGGCTGGCCACTCGGCTACCGCTTCCAAACTAGCCCACCATTCGCATGTAAGGAACGAGGTGGCAGGCGGTGAGTTGATGTACGTAAAGTGTGGCCAAGCCAAGGAAGCTAGTGAAGCGAGATAAGTATGCTCAGAGGTCGACAAGGTTTGTCCGTTCTGAAGGGAGGTCGGTGAACTTCGTCATTGTTGACACGGTGCTCCCACTACAACCGCCAATGCTTCGGAGACACCGATGGTCGAAAACGTATACGTCGTGAACATCTCCTGTGCGAATGGATCAGGTTTCGGAGCGTTATAATTAGATCGCCGTTACAGTTCCATGGTACGCTCGGTCTGAGATTATACCAATGCCACAAATGGCGTAAGTTGGCAAATGCCATTCGAGGCTTTGCTATGCGACTTGTGATCTCATCAGGCATTCCACCAGCCTTGATACAACCCCAAGTTATGTGAACCTCTCATCTACCAAGGGCAGGATCTTGGCCGTCTTGCAACGGCACCTTGCACTCAGCAGGTACGAGGGCCATACCAAACTGACGAACTGAAACTTCCAATTTGTCTAAGATGTTCTGAGTTCCCTGTGAACCCCTACAGATTAGGATAGGATCGTCTGCATACTGTAGGTCTCGGTCTGGAGTATCTGGGGGCATTTTCAAAGCAGTCTGTCAGGTCACATACTAGGATCTCATCCACTGCAAAGTTGAATAGAGAGGGGGAGATTGGACAACC
Source organism: Paragonimus skrjabini miyazakii (assembly GCA_014338405.1). Classification (NCBI taxonomy): domain Eukaryota; kingdom Metazoa; phylum Platyhelminthes; class Trematoda; order Plagiorchiida; family Troglotrematidae; genus Paragonimus; species Paragonimus skrjabini miyazakii. The sequence goes on along the minus strand of JTDE01001732.1, from coordinate 28,074 downwards.
TTGTCGCACCCCACTTGAGATACCAATGATCGGCGATACCTTGTCATAATTCATCCTGCCTCAGGTCTTATGTATGCTGTTTTCAGGATGTAGATGTACTTTTCTGACACACTCTTACTGCATAGACAGTCTCAGAGTGCAGCTCTGTCAACCGAACCACTAGGCATTCACGTATCACACAAGCCAAAATCATGACTCTGTTGAGCTTTAGTGAACGTCAAGGATCGTGTGGAGCCACAAGAATAATCTGGCGTCGTCTACACACTTTAATGTCTAAGGTGTGACTAGCAATACGTTGGAGATACAAGTAGGCAGCTGCGTACACATGTGCATTATTGATGGGACGAGCTGAACCTAGATCAAAACTACGGTGCCAGTGCGGAAACACAGGTTACGCAGGCAAAACTGAGAGAGGAGCGGATTGCATCAGAAGCTGCACATTCGCGGAATTCAATCAATCGACACGTGGATATAGACAGTCACTACGGTCGCATCGTTCACACCGAAACGAAATATGACCAAAGATTGACTGAAATGCGGACAAATTTCAATTTGACACTGCTTTACTTTTTTGACAAGAGATCTTCGTACGAATCTGAAACGTTACAACAAATCGTTCGGTACCCAGTGTGTGCCTCTTTTAACTATTATATCTATATATATATATATATATATATATATATATATATATATATATATATATA
>JTDE01001731.1:106866-117333 GCA_014338405.1 Paragonimus skrjabini miyazakii | reverse complement strand
TGTCTTGTATACAGATACGTCTTGCGCGTGTGAATAGTGTATTCACTAGTGCGCGCTTTTGATGGACCGGTGTAAAACTGCTGAAGTTTAGGTATTGACCGGACCACGTGGATTTCTTATAAATACCTCTTTTAATACAGCCACCTTTCCGGCGACTTATGAGTACATCTAGTAACGGCAAACAATTACTAGTCTGAAATACACACGTTATATTTAGGTTGGGATAACAACTATTTAAGCTCTGCACTACGATATTTACTGCTTCTTTGGACCGACTGAATACTAGTGTGTCCTCAGCGTAGCGTTTGCAGTATGACAGACTGGCTATGTCTGCGGTTAACTTTTGTTCAATCCTTAACATGAAAAAGTCAGCTAAGCTTGACCCTAATGGACTTCCCATGGCTACCCCATCTATATGGCGGTATCACCGACCAAGAAAACCGAAGCTAACGTTTTCAATGCTTAACACTAAGGCTTCCTTCAGAAAATCACTGGGCAGAAGCAAAGTAATGTGGCTCGTTTAAACGAGCTCATAAATATAAGCAATTGTCTCTTGTAACGGGACATTCGTGAACGGTGACTGAATGTCTATGGAACACATCAAATCATCAGCGAGATTGATGTTGTCCTAGTCACTGATCTGTTCGAAAGAATCTTTAATAAGATATGCCTGAAACTTTTGTTTTAATGGAGTCAAAATATTGACTAACCAGCGTGCCTGTTTACAGTACGGAGAATTTGTCATTGCCAGGATAGACCTAAGAGGCATTCTAGACCTGTGTTTTTTATAGAGAACGTAGAGCTGAAATTAAAACTTCAGTCTCAACACCTGACAACGAGATTCGTAATTTCAATTAATATGATTCAGAAATAACTTACTATTTGTCATGGATCACCTATTCCTATGAACGTTACAATAGATTCCTTTTGAAGGTAAGCAGTATATCAGGGTTCTCCTTTGTTAAACTCTGACAATTACATATATTGTTGCCCTAGCTACGATCTGAACTGCAGCTTTCTTCTCACGGGAAATGCACGGTGAACAATGCATTATGTTCTTTTTGAGGACGACTGATTTATCATACAAAAAACCCTAGCCACATCAGTTCGAAAGGAATGCTCTGATTGCCCGAACGGTTCGACAGGATACACAATAAATGTCGACTGAACGTAAATCTTTGACCCTGCGACGAGGGCTTCTCACCAAGCTAAGGTCACAGATATCATTGAAAGTGTTGAAGGGAATTTTAGATGGTAACAATTTAATGATGTTTTGGTAGAAACACTGCCAAAATTACTTCCAAGTGGTTTCTGATTTCGCATTCATATATATGTTGAGAACACCGATGATGACCCTGGCTCTCATGCACCTGATTTTATTCAGCTTTTATAACCTGTCCATATCCAATTGTGGTCTTCGTTCTGTTCTTCTACTGAGTAGTAGAATGTACACAATGTGCAAAGAGGAAACTCAACAGAAGTGATAAGAAACATTACACGACGTATCTTTGAAGTGCAGTCAAGAAATGAAGCAACACAAAAATCAGAATACCCGTTAGCTATCTGTCTAAGTATGTACTCCAATCACCTAGTTCAGGTGATTTAAATTGCATGCAAAGAACATACAACACGAACACTGTAAAACCCTCTAGATACCTCGGGCAACGATGCTCTAATTATGTTGGTTCGTGCTCTGTCGTCACAAGAAGTTTATTGAAATTGGCGCATAACAATAAAACTGTCACGAACGGCTCGAAACAAAGTGATATCAGTTGGGACGCGCATCACGACGGTCACCGAAAGGTCAAACAAGTGCACCAGACAGGACATATGCGTGAACCGAACAACAACCCTGGAACATGTCAAGGGGTGACCACCACAGTCGTCGGTCAAGGCCGAAGCCAAGATACTGAAGCCAAGCCAACGGAGCCAGCTGTTGTGATGATTTCATATATAATGACCTATTGACAATACTGATGAGTAGTAATGGATTTTGATTTTCATACAGATTGAACATCATCCACAATTGATGGCAGCTGTCGCATTCCCATAGACTTTCCCGTCGGCCCCTTTCGAAAAGAAGCACTAGACTCGAGTTTCGCTCTCGTTAGAGCTCATCAGTAGTGCATATCATCGCCACTGCCGGGACTTGAACCACGGACACACTGTTCATGAAGCAACCGTGTTTGCCACTGCGCCATTGACCTCACGTTAGGCACGACGGAATTATCATATGTGAACACTCAACCACTTCCGCTTGTGAGTAATTGTCAGGTTGCCCGATCGCTCCGAGAGGAGACACAGTTACTGTCTGTTAACTTTAATCGATGACCCCTCGACTAGGACTTCTCTCTAAGTTGAAATCACAGAAACCATTGACTTGTTGAGCGGTATTTGATTACTGATGAGTAGTAGGGGATTTTGATTTTCATATAGATTGACAATAGGCTAGACAACTTTTGTCGTGCCTCAGTGCTGATTCTTTTGCAATCAGTCAGGATAGCTTTAGGTCGTATTAACCAGCGTTACAACAAAAACAATCCACGTTGTGCAGCGAATTGTCATAGTTTGAATCTTAACGCGAGATGAAGACACACATTGGAGACCAGTCTTTATTTGTATTGATTAATCGTACGTTAACTAGTAAGTGACTGCTCTGCGGTGAAGAACATGTTTCGGTTTTCTGCTTTCTTGTAAACAACGTTTGTGATGTGTAGTTTGACGGCATATACTCAAATGACGTGTACAACAAACCACCTCACAAGTTGTTTGTGACAGTTCAAATATGTTGTTGATAACTTCCCTTGAAGATAGTGTCTGCAGTACTTTCAGTAGGATATCTTGAAAAAGGAACGTTAAACCTAACGAGAACATGTATGATAGTTTGAATTTCTCTTCAGTTTTATAGCTGGTATTACTGATTCCCCCATATATATTGTTTTATTTCAACTTCAAACTCACTTATCTAGGTGATTTCGGGGGTAAATCGTTGCCAGTGCCTATATGCACAACAGACGATGGCCCAGAGTTTAGCAGAAAAATCACTTGATCGTTAGGATGGATAATCAAAATACCTAATCACGTAAAATATTTAGATAAGCCACTGGAGATTATAACTGAAATAAATCAGTATCTTGAATAAGATCTGAAGAAAAATAGTGAGCATCTTTTGTCCATTTAACCGGTTCGCTCCAGGCAAATCAAATGCTTAGCTCCAACAATACTGACATTTACTGAGGAAATATAACCTATTCTCAAAACTCCTTTCGTTCAGTGAGTGTCAAACCATGCACAGTTAGTACTGTTTGGAACTACCACATGTTTTTCTGTTGCCGTCTTGCGTTAATTATCAACTCGAATTTTACGTTCGCCACAAAGCATTGACTTTTGCTAACTGTATTTCAGATAAAATTTATTCGTCAAATGGAAATATAGATAAAATATTTTGATGGCAATCTTGGACGTAAAGTTCCTCTTGTGTCTTCAGAATATTCTGAAGTTGTTTTTTAACTTGACGGATACAGTATTTCTGCCTGGCTGCTTCGCAACGTTTGAAGGATTCTTGCTACTGTATGCTTAACTATATAAGGTATATGCTTAAGCAAAATTCCGTTCGTTTTTGTCAGAAAACATAATAGCGCTCTTCTATTCAGAAACTCTAGTTGTGTTTTAGATGCCTGCGTGAAATTTCGCCGTGTTTGAATGTTTTCGGTATTGGAAGAGACGTGATCTCAACTGAGAATAGGAGGATAAGCAGATGGCTCAAATGTCATGTGTCCACCGGTTGACCCGCAAACAAAATGAACAGAACGCATTCAGTCAGTTCATATTGGATTCGCACCAAATAATACACCAACAATAAAGCATTAGAATGACGAGGAAAATAACAATTTGTCACCGAATAGATGAAGACCTCTGAAGTGAAAATTTAATTAAGCATTATATTCCGTTTTGACTGATGTGCTAAAAGTGGATTTCAACATTCGCTGCTTGTTTGTTGGCTTACTATCTTACTTGTTGGGAAAATTGACATGTCTGATAATTCAACAGCTGGCGTTTCACAGGTTCCTACACCATCTCACTTGGGCCGCCCTAGCTCAACTAATGTATAAAACCACTTATCTGTGATGCGATTATGGATTTATCACAAATAACTTAGACTGGTTGCCTATTTTCTTATATGAACTCACAGCAGCCCGTGTTATTGTACACATACATTACACTTTACTTCTAACAAAAGCATTATCCTCCAGTTGACTGCGTAGGTATTAAACCTTGAAAGATTGACTTGTCTGAAAGGTGTATAACTCACTTGGAAAGAGACGGAAGCGCGGAGAGCCAATAGAAACTAAACGATTTCGATAAATTAAGACAAACAAGTACGTGATTGCTGATGTTTTATTTTTTATTTGAATTGCAGCCTATTTACCGAATAAATACTAAAATATAAAGGTTCCTGTTGCTAAATTGGTGTGCTAGCCTTGATGGATTATGTTTTGCATATAACAAATAACGTGCGTGTCAAATACTTCATAGTTATGAACCTGCGGGGAAACATTTGTGTGCATCTTTGCATTGCACATCACCCATCTTGTGTTGCCAATGAATAATACAATCATTTGCGGCTTTGGACGATCTAATTCACTATTCAGGTCAACTGTTGACCTTTCAGATTGGCAATAATGTTGAAAATATTGTGCATTATTTGCGTTCATCAAACTGACATTTCGAAATAGCAACACATTTCCCAATGGCACAAAAATCGTGACTCAGAAAGGTGACAAAGAGTAAATCAGTCAAAAATTGCACTCAATAAAGCTTTTATACATTATTGTTGTTATTTGCAAACAACAATACTTCACAATTCAACCACATTGCGTCAATGTGTAGGACCGTGCATAAAATGCTCTGTATTTTCCGAGTAAAGTCAGGAGTTACGCCGTTTTTGTCACGAACAATATCACTGAGTACAAACGTGGGTATCTGAAAGAAGTATAAGTCAGCAGTACTGCATCTGTACCCCTAACAGTCTAGTATAGACTAAGCTAGTTGACAACCAGGGGTGAACTGAGAAATCTTTCTTCCCGTAATTCCATTTTCTATATTTTCTGACGTGTGTGTAACCTCAGATTAATATTTTCCACTTACATATTCTTGCAAATCATCTTAAATAAAATGTGTTTTTCTGTTGTGCGTATGCTATTGCACGGAATTTCAGAGGGTAATGCCACAACCAAACGATTTCAATCACCTCTCCCAAAAAAGCTTTCGTTATTTTGTATTCACAGCACTTACAGAGAGATGGTTCACAGTTTTTGTTTGCAAATTGTTTATTCTTATTACATCGCCACATTTTGTCAAGAAGATAAAAAGTTCTAGGTTCCTGACATGAATTCCTTTCCTCTATTCCTTAGGATTGATAAGACGTATGGAGCCGTCTGGTGGTTTATGTGTGACAAATGATGGCAATAATTAATAACCTCGAGAGCAGAAATAACGAGGTGAAAAGCGATTGTTTCGATAGTACATTCTCAAGCCAAAACAGTTAAATAGGTTTCATCAAGATGTCGAAAACCAAACTGTAAAACCAAGAATTGACTGGTCACGATTGTGAATAAAGGCAACCACTAGACACGATACGACGATTGGTTAGACCCGAATAGGACGTTGGCTGGGCATTTAGTAACACGGTAAGGGTCAAGTGCTTAGTTGTTGTTAGAATGAAAGTGAGCGATGTGAGAACACAAACGTTTGGGATTGAAGTTCAATTTGACAGTCTATCTAATCAAACATTGCGCTTGCGTACTTTTTCAAATACCTAGCTTGAAGGGTCTAAATCTGAGTTGGTCACTAGTTGTTACATGTGTCTCAAATCGGCTGTATCTCGAGTGTCCGACAACCCGGATACATATAAATGCCCTGAGAATTTTATGTACACGTGGTGACAGCCTACCCACCCGGTCAGACACGGGTGCCAATGGTGGGATTATGAGCAAATTTGATCAGATCAACCAGATGCAGTGAATACGTTCAGATGTTAGTAAATTCAGGAAGACAGGATAGTAGAAAGACAAAACAAAGTTTGTTGACGACTAACGCAGCGCAGATGTATCACACAAACTCGGTTTGACCAGATGAAACTAACTGGATTAATCACTCCACGTTTGTGCGGGCCCACCGATATCCACAACGTTTGGTTGTCCACTCAGACCGAAACTTGATGTATGCATTTCACCGCATCATGCAACTGCCAGGTGGTCAACAGATAATCTGGAGCTTATACGGCAGAAATCATGACCACATAGTCTTCGTGACACTTTTCTGTCTGCGGAGTGCGTGAAGGATAATAATGTCACGCACCAACACATTGGCTTCCCTCTGTGTAGCTTTGCTAGTTACAAATATTCCTTCGGTGAAGACAGCTCACTTTTCGTGTGATCAGATTGAACGACCTAGAATTGTATTCGGACTACAAAAAGTCTCACATGTTTCTGACGGACGTTCATTCACTCTAAATCCATTTAATTTTGCTGCATTATTTGGAGGTTCCAGATTTGCTTGAGGTAACCTATAAGTTTGTTTTTAGCTTGTTATACTGCAGCTTTCTCAAATGGAGTTGTACATTCCGTGTTGACCAATGTCGGACGCTAAATATAGGTGTTCACGAATACCGGACGCTTAAGGCGCTACTTACAAAAGTTTCGATTGTGTGGCAAGTAGTATAATTTTGTGCTCATCTGAATGTTTCTGCTTATCAGTTGGCGCGATCCTTTCGGTTTTTCCTATTCTGCTCTGGGCTAACTACTTAATTATATGCATAAAATGTGACCGACCGTAAACACCGCGCATTTTGGCTGTTTTGTTACAAAAGTCATCAGAAAAATGTGTTTTCTCAAGTGTTACTGGTTAAACGCTCACCTTATTTGATACATCCACAAACCAGTTGGGTACCGAATGATAAATAGGTTATCGGCTTCACCGTTGTTGTTACCATGGAAACTGTCACGGCTGTGATCTTTTTGGTTAACAATCGAAATATTGAAGACTAACTGATAAATTAAAAAATAAAAACTCTGGTGCATGTATTATTTTACATTTTGCTCTGTTTTTGATTTTTACTTATACAACAGTGTAACCGTTGATGAGTATATCAACTCACGTGTGTTCATTATCAGCAGTTACTTGATTGTATAACGGTTAAATCTCAAACATGAAAGCCCTGAAATTGTATGACCTACATGATTGATTCAGATTATTTATATGAAGCAGACAACGTTTTACGTAAAGTAACGATACACAATATCGTTGTCACCGGTTGTTTGCAGTGAAGACCGACCACCGTTCTTGGAAGTAATCATACAATGCCTAGGATATGCATTGCGCTGACAAAGCTAACATCAACAATATACTTTCTATAATTTACTACGTAACATCCGCATGCAGACGTAATTATTTCCCATTCTTTTATTGTGCAACAATGTCTTATCCACGTAGAATCGCATCCAGTGATAATGTAATCTACATATTGATGTTCCTCATTATAAGTTATCAAGTTTTAGCACATTTACCAGTTGGATGCAATAGTAACAGAAACCAAAATCTTTTTCCCGAATAATCATTTTCAGTGTGGTGCCTTCTTTGGGCGCACGAGGTGAACGATTCAGAATTTTAGGCAAACGTTAGTAAAACAACTGTAAATTGATCATGGAACTACTGAAAGTACATTTAGTAATAATATTTACTGATAAACAAGCTCAAATTTGTGTTGACGGAACACTTCTTTAAAGCTTAGTTGTTCTACGGTTATTGCTGTTAACTGTACAAATTCCCGGTTATTAATCAGTCAGTTTTAACAGGTTCTACTTTAACGAATACCTGGACGTTTTCCGGTGGACTGGTTGCGAGTAACGCGGACCAGTCCATATGTAAAAAATGGATATTGAACAGTTTCCACAATAATAAACAGTTGTTCAATATATTTTATTCATACAGCAGGGTTTCTTTGTTTTAGGTCCACTGTTTTAAGAGTGTCTCCAGTGTGTACTTTTAAGCGTATAGTCAAGGGCTCATTTACACGAAAACCCTCACCGTCAAATGATGAACATTCTACGCTCAGTTCATTCCATGTTCAGCAATGAACGTTTCTGCTGAGATATGAAGAAGAATAATTCAAATGTAAGTTTTGTCCTTTGTTGAATATTTATAATCAGTTAAGAACGTTGTTTTGGGATTAAAAATGAAGGTCAATTCTAAATTGTCACCACAATATGTAGGTGTTGCACGTTATGTACACTTTAACTGTTCGCTAGTATCTTGGATTAATTTAACACATGCTGTCAACTGAAAAAAATCACTTTGGTAAAACAATCCGCCTTTCTTTAATGAATATGGGTCACATTTGCTGGCAGTCTACGCATTGAGATAAACTTTTCAGATGACCCATTTCGCAGCGTAGCAAAATACCGGATTTTCGTTTTCACTAGAGCAAAACAGCAGTGTATATCCTCGAACATAACGAACTCTACGCTTATTTCTTCATGTCCGTGGGGCTAGCTCATGATTTCACAATAGACATGACCAACTGGTCACATAAAAACTCAAAACTTTAATCTTTTTCGAATGGTGTTTGGTTTTTCCAGTCATTTATGGTAGAGGAACACTGTGTTCACTCCTGCCAATAACATCGCGGTCGCGACATTCTAGCTGGGCCAATATCAAACAAACTGAACATTTTTTAACTTAAGAGGTAATGTTCGTTAGTATTATACACGTGTGTCAAATTGCTTAGTTTAATACGGTATCAAATTTAAAACTACTAGAATTTTGGAATATTGGCCGGCTCATGGAGATTTTCCTGTACACTTCACTTTTAACAGGGCTGTCCTTTCGGTAATTTATGCACGTTTGAAAAAGGTCAATTTTTATTCTCATACCTACATGTTACTTTCAATTTGTTATATGTGATGCTACAGAACGCTAACTATTGTTTCTCTGGAGCGATTAAATAGTTGTGTATCATCCACATATTATTTGACAAAGGTGCCAGCTCTGCGGTCAACTCTCGCTCAGTTCTCAATATGAAAACGCATGCATGGAGGTGCCTTACAGGGCATTCTATTTATTTCTTGGAAGCATTTGCCAAACATCAAAAGCTGACGTGTTCTCTGCTCAACCAGACCATTGAATCTTTTTTCACAACTTATTAATATGTGCTTTCCTTGAAGTGTACAATGTAGTGAGGTCTTCTATGGCTGCCTTTGTATATGAAACAATTGAACACATTTACATATTTGCCCAGGTCGCCTCTATTCCGATGCAAGCAAAATCTAGAATCGCTTTCCAATCATCTACTTAACGCTCCATGAAGCAATTCATTCATTGTCACAATAATTTGCTTAGTAATCAAAGTCATCCACCATCAGATTTCTTGCCCCTATATTTAACTCCACTTTCTTCTAGCCGATTAACTCATGAGCATTGGTAGCTCCGTACGTTTTAAATAAATGCGCATTTCTGATGAGTAGTAGGGGATTTTGGTTTTCATGTAGATTGAACGTCATTCAATACTGATCGCAGCTATCGCATTCCCATAGACTTTGGAAATGGGTCGACTGGAAATATATGGGAATGCGACAGTGCGATCATTTGTAGGTGATGTTCAATCCAAATTCGCTTTTGTTGGAATTTCAGGAGTACTTATCCTCTCAATTGACTTTTCCGCAGTAACTGAATCTGTTGAAGTCCGATATGTGATCATTTCAGCAATCGACTTCAACAAGGAACACTGCACGCACCCAATTTATTGCATCCTTAGTGTCATCTACTTTGTACGCTAAGAAATTTATCACGTCAAAATGAAAGGCAGCCCCATCTGTTTAAGTATAATCTTTCAAAGCTGCGCTTGTTCTACTAGAGAATGATGGTACATTTCAGTGTGGAGTAAATCAACCAGTGGCCTGATATTTCTTCAGTATATTAGATCAACGTCCTCAACGCATTTGGGGAAAGATGCTAGACATTGTAATGTCAACAAGTTTAGGTACTAATCACTGTGTTCACGTATTTTTGAATCACATGAAGATATATGTATTCAAATAGTTTGGTTTCATACCGTTTATTTTGAGGATATTCAGGGGAACTGCGCTACATACTCGTTTGGTAGGAACACACATTGCTCATGTGTAACGAGGTACTATCGTATTTTTGGTCTTATGCATCATCGCATTTATTTTTCTCATAAACTTTCTGAATAGTCTACGTTTTCAATATATCAGTTTTGAATTTTCCTCATGAAGAATATACTAGCCATCACTTTTGCTAAACGTTTTTATCCAAATCTTTTTATTTTCTCAGAAATCCCAATTGCACTATTCGTTTATAATTATATTTTAGTTCAAGAGTTTTATTATTCTATTAGATGACTCATTGGTTTTAGTTCCCAGTAAGGTGAGTTCATAAGCTTATGGG
>JTDE01001731.1:59289-106766 GCA_014338405.1 Paragonimus skrjabini miyazakii | reverse complement strand
AATTTACATCAAACTTTGTGAAAGCTTTACAGCTTGTTACATTCTGTCTAAGTGTAAGTTTCAAATACAAACGTCAAACCCATTTCGCCACATTTTAGAGGTTGCCCGTATGGATCTTTTGGGAAAAACGATCTTCACATCCGAAGGAAAACTGCGAGATCGCTGTTACTGGGAGAAATTGAAAAAATGTCCCTACTTTGTTTGATGTTACTACTGAGGCCTCATTTTGCTTTGAATTAAAAGGCACTATCTAATTAAATTTCAGTTCATTGGTTAGATTGCATTCAGCATTTTAAATAGGCTACGTTCGGGGTGTTCATTTTAATCTGTAGGAGGGAAAATGATTTTTGCGGTTCATCAATCAAATGAGTCCACTTGGCCATGTAGTGTGAATTGGGTGCCCGCCTGTACTATACTTTGCACTAATTGAACCCTGATTAAAAGGCTGACCAACCCATTTGAATATATATAACGAAAGATAAACCAATGGTTTGTTTTGTCGCATATTCTGATCTTGCTTCAACTGAACCATATCAACATACCCAGTGTCATTCAATCCATTCATACTTGATTAATTACGCCTCTGCATCGTCAGAGTATTTTAGGTGTTGCGTATAAATCAGAAGTTGTTTCGAACACTTGTCTGCTGAATTTATGTCGAGGTTAACCTCCACACATGTTTCAAAGCCTTATCTTTTGCATCATGGCTTCGAATCGGTCAATTCACCATATTACTCCAACTCGTAAGCCTCTTGTTTACATATACGTTTGTGCTAGTTCAGTCTGCTGATCCTGTCAGAAAATTATTTGAGGGGAGCATGCCCCGATGATATTAATAACAGAAACGTAAATTGTTTATTTAGATTTTTATTCACAGGGGTTGAACGTTTTTGGGTATATCCTACAACTTAATAACAGGTTAGTAAAGTATAAAATCCATGCACTTCAATTTTGTTTGTAAAAACGTTTTTTAAATTCTGAACCGATCATATTTGGGCGCATCACTTTGATATTTTTCGCTCTTCTGTTGGCTGTTCCGGATGTTCCAGTCACATTTACGAACGGATATTTTCACATGATTTAGCTAAGAGATGCCGACGAAAATAATGCACTAGCGCTTCTCCTGAAGATTTCAGGTTAGAAAATCTGCGTTCCGTCAGTGATGCGACGCGAAGCAAATCAAGCTTGACAGATTTTGATCGTAAATGTTCCACTTGAAGTATTACCTCAACCAATAGTTCATCGACCAGGTGATTGATCGCGGTGGATATCTCAAAATATTTGCAACCGTATGTGTGAGCCAAACGTTTGCCTTCTGTTTTGACCGGGAGAGTTAAAAAATGTAAAGAAATGCAACGTTTATTCAAAATGTTTTGGTGGCGGCATCATGAGATTTCGGGGACAAAACACTTACTGCTTTGAGATTAGATGCACAAAAAAATAACTCATTCTATGCTGTTCATTATGTCAATGGAATACCTAGCAGTTTTATGTGTACGTCAAATGGTTCTAGCACACCGTTAAAAGTTGTGATTTGCCTTACTGTTTTAGGTGGAATACTTTCCATACGCTTTTTCTAAGATAGGTTTTGATGCAAACAATCTGAAGTGAAGTACTTGAACCTTTGGACGATTTATTCCTGAGTTAGTACTACGGTTTTATTCCGAAATGTCTCTCAAAAAGTTCTCGATCACTTTTGGTATAGGTGGGAGAACCTTATAAGTGCTCTCACGTTTTTTGAGTTATACCACATTTTACTTGCAATACAAACCTTTGCAATCAAATTCAACTGTAAAAATCATTGAGCAATACGAATGAGAAGATCAAAAGAGACAACTTGCAATGAAAAACTACAAGTTTTTATTCCAACAGAATTCATAGAAAAAAATAGAGGAAGTAATTATTCTAACTATATGAAACTATTTGTATGTTGAATATTTATTCAGTTTTTATGTGTTGATTATTTAAAATTCCACTGTAAGATGTGTAGATTATTTTATTGAACCATAAATGAATTGTTGCAAGTTAGTGAAAACCTAACATCTTGTTTACGCTCATTTTACGATTACTTTGAGAGATAATTATTATATGGGTTTCACGTTGGTCATTTTGTTACATGAAATCTGTACCGACACACTGACTAAGTTTTTCTGCTGGTGTTGTTCTGTTAAATAATTAATAGTGTTTACCCTTTTTGCCTTCGATGTTAAGGTGACCTGAACAATAATGATGATATAATGACCCGAAAAGTCGTCTCACAATCTCTCGGGTCCTATATCACATCCGGGTAGGGACTCAATAGATATCCGGGTCGAGTATTTTTTAGAAGCTGGAAAGCAAATACTTCCCTGTTGAGTTAAGAACGGTTTAAAACATAAGTGGATGATTTTCCCAGTGAACCGTTATCTAAAATTGTACAAACAGTAAGGGTAGCAATATGTTTTTGTTAGTTACTTGCAGCTTAGCCACAAAGTGCAGATTGATTAAACCCGCTCCTGTCTTGTATGATTATCGTTTTTGCCAAGGGAATACTTTGGGTTGCTGTTAGGTGATGTATGTATTATCACCAAACCAGGTTCAACCAGAAAATTACACGCGAAAACACATTGGCATCTGTAGTTGAATAACCGAATATAATCTGTTGCAACACATTTCTCTCCATTAAAAAAATTGAGGCTTTAGACTGGACAATATCGCAAGAACTACGCGGAATGCCGTGCTACTTGCTACTTGCTACAACCGTTACTGTTAGCAATGCGGTCAATGACCAATGTATCTCAAACGGCCATACTATTTTCATATCTCACAATTACATTACTAATGTATGTAACGCGTTTTCTTATTGTTTCTGACACTCCTTGTACTAGTTTGTAAGAAATGTTCTCTAATGGGCATATGATAACACTGAACGGAATGCTGTTTGCCCCAGTCCATAAGGATAATATATATATTTTGACAAATGTTTCTAAGTAAGAAAACCAGATAAACGTTGAAATATTTTTTACAACCTATTCCATTATTGTTTGTCTGGGTTGGATATATTTTCTCAAGGGTTTCCTGTTTCCTGAGTTCGACATCAACGAAAAGCCCCAAAATAAGTTTGTCCATAAAGTGTAGTCGAGGGGACGTTTGCAAAATTATGCAACGAACATCTAACCCTATTGTTTGCGTGCGGATTAGATTAACTTATTACATTCTTGCACCCAGTGCATTGTTAGCAACCAAAATTACTTTTTTATGTTTAAGGAGATTGAACAACAGATAATGCTGTGTTATCTAGCAATAATAGAATGCTTACCTTCCAGCTCTGTCATCTGTTACTTAATCTATTACGTTGTCCTGCTAATTCATAAAATACTGCAAGGTGGTATGCTGCATAATTTCAACGACGGTTGTCCGTTTTTGGCTGTAATCGACTAAACGTGTATAAAACAGGTTTATGGTATGTTTTATAAAAGCTTGTGGAAGTTCCATAAAGGTACTGGAATAACTCCATAAGCTGTCCAATTTCATTTGTTCCTGGTTGCAAACGGATCAAGCCGACGTAAAACTTTCGTTTATTTTTCATATTTATAATGAGACAAACATGTAACATAAAAAAACGTCTCTCACCAACTGGCCGCAGAGTTTAAGCAATTTAAAGTGAAGATCAAAAATGTAACCGCTTTTTGGATAGCAGATTTGCGTTTATCACTGCCTTTGAAGCTGTGGAGCTAGGGTCAATATTTTCGCCCTCGATGAACAAATATTCGGTCGGATGATGGCTGAATACCCCTGTTAACAAGCTTGTCAACTTCTGTTAGCAGATTTTCAACGCCACTTTTAGAACAGAATCCATCGACTTGTTATCAGTAAGCTTCTGTGCCTTTAGTTTAAGGTTTCCCTCCTTGACAGTTGTGGCCACAAGGTCAATGTGATCCTCGCTTCTATTGGCTAGTGACTTTCTGTTCGGCCGTCAGCAGCGATGCAAACAAGTTGCGTTTTGAAAATACTAGTTGTTGCAAACTTATTTTCACTAAACGAATGAATGAGCTAGATGGGCGATTTATGTCACTTTAGCTGTAACAAAATGGAGTAGTTTCTGATTGATATTAAACCTGTTTACTGAAAAACATTTGATAGTGATTAGTCTGTTTACACTGCTGCTATAGCTACTAGCCTGCGTATAGTTGTTGTCACTTACATATTTCGGGCAACTGAGGTGCGTCTTCTGCGAACAAGGATTTCATACATATACCAATGGTATATTTCGCTGCGTGGATTATACTGCTTCATGGGGATGTACTACATGACAATGCTAGATATTTTTATATCGAGTAACCCACAATCTTCGTCTAATTTCAAAGGAGCTCCACCATCTTGTCCGATTTATCTTCTCATTTTGTTGCGTAATAATTTCAGTTTAGGGCTAACAGAAGAATTGATTATTTTGTTCAGTTTTGTTTACCAGCATTGATGGACTTTTAAACACTGTGACTAAAAGTGGTATTTTATCAATTGTTATTTATTATGCTACTCATTATTTAAGGTATGATTCAGTCTAGGCGACTCCTGCGAATCTCACCACAATGTAAACGCTATAACATTTTCTGCTTAATTCAGACCTATGAGCTTTTCGAAAGAAATTTGTGTAAAATCGTTTGACCAAACAAGAACCTCGTTAAATTCAAATTTAAGTTAAACGTGTTCATGTTTTTTAAGCCGTTGTCCGTACCTTTTGCTCTGATGAAGGATCGCAGAAAGTAGGTACTGTTAATAGGGGCCTAATGGTGTGATCACTCAAGCCTGTGTTTGTTTGCAGCCGTGCAACACCCTCCGTCCATGACCAGTAAACATTATATTACTACGGAGACTGCATCTATTTTGAGAAAATAAAGACGAAATATGCGATGGTTGGCTGATTTTTACTTGTCTTTAATCCTTTGGAAATAATCTGTGGCGACTTGAGCCGGAAAGTTGAACATATATTAATTGATATTAAAAACATTATGGTTGTCTATATTGTCACTTCTAAAACATGTCGATCTAATTTGTCATGCATGTACATCAAGTGTTTGTTTCATGGTTGACTTAAACCTTGGTCAGTTTTTCTCCTCTCATGAAACAACATGATTCACTGAATGATTATTCGTATGCCTCTCACCACCAGACAGTTATCTTTTTCGGTCCAAATGCCCATGTTGGTTGACGTAGAACTTTCATACAACCACTCTTCATAACTGATGGCCTGTCGTTTCCGGCAGGTATAATTTGAAGGTAAACTGTGTACAGTGCACCACAGTACGACCAACTGGAATCCTATTAATTTGAACGTTTTGAGAAGCGTACACAGATAAATGCACTGTCTAGGCGGTCCCTACATCATATGTTTGCGTGTTTATTAAATACTTGATATATACAAAACTTATTCAAGTTATAGGTGTGTAATAACGTTATAGTCATGCGTTTATCGGGTGACTTCTGCGAGATATTCTTAGCTGGATAGCTTATTCTGTGAGATGAATTTTTGTTTATCCAACAAAACATAATTGAGTTATCATTGAATTCAAGTCTTGGTGGAATTCGCGTGAAGTTACAACCGCGTTTTCAGCTGCGGTAAGCAATTTTTTGACGCATGCAGACCATCAGTTTGCTTATATCAAAACAGTTATTTCATTGACATTGGACTGGATCAGTTCCTTGTATGATGATTAAGCAGCCGATAAGAATTCACACACAAACTGCTGTAACCTAAATTATGGTCGGTCGGCGCCCATCTTCCAGAAATATCGATTAGCTGCTACGTTGATTAATGCAGCCCATCCATATAAAGAGTGTTAATAAGTTGGAATTGCTTAGTGCCGCTCATAATTTTGTTCTGATTTTTCCTCGACTAGCTGGCTCAGTACGTGACTGGCATGACTGGGTAATTTTACTGAAACACTTTTAACTAATCTCAGTTTTTTTTCAAAAGTCTGCTTTTGACTCTGCACGTATAAAATGGTTATAAATTAAAGTTTGTACTTACTGGGGATAAATAATTTGGGGTCGTTTGGGGGTAAGCAGTAGCTTCCTTGGACCGAGTCTATCTGGCACATCTATGCGGGTTAAGTCCATTTTCGTAACATTATGAATAGTTGAACTGTCTCCGGGACCAATAATTAGACTGAGATAACCTATGAGGTATAGCTTTTATGGAGGTTTGATGGTATAATATAAGAACCAAAAGGCCGTGGTTAAGTAGAACGTTGCTCATCAGTAAACTGATATCAAAGCCTTCGTTTTTAGCAATATTCGGTCACTCAATACAGAGAGCTCCATATTGTGAGTTTACTTGACCAAAAGCGATCGTGATACTACCTGAGAATACAAGCACACAAAACGGAAAGACACATGTTACGTTTATAATTTGTGGAGTTGACATAGTTAAACCCAGCGATCCTGACTTCAGTTAAACGATAATGCAAATTTCATTTTATTATTCCACTCAGGCAGAAGTGAAACCATTTGAATGTTCCCATTTGAATTGCTTCACTGAAGACCTGTCACAGGTGTATTTTTTGTATATTTTGTTGCCATCAACCCTAACAACAAATCAAAAAACATTATTTTAAAAATTGAGCTTTTATTGGAGTAACCGAAAAATACTATACGCAAGATATGATAACCTGCAGGAAAAAAGACACCAGCCATTTATTGGCATCTTATTTAAAAACCTGTGTCCGATTCTTGCGATGGTGTTATTACAAGGGAAAAATTAGTCATAATTCATAATACCTTATCACGCACAGTATTTTTTCATTGCGCTTGTGATTTCGCAAGTGGCCTGCCATATACTGAAAATACAACCGAATAAATATAATGAACTTCTCCAGGTTAACAGGTTTCTCTAAACTCAGACAGCTTGAACCATGGATTTCTACGTTGCCCTAGTTTAATTTTGTAGTTAGTAAAAGAAATGCTTGTAACTGGTTTCTACAAGTAATTAAAAGTAGATGAATTCAATGCAATAATCTTAACGTTGGAATAAAACAGCAGACTGATATACATTAACTAAAATCTACAAAAAAATGGCGCACAAAAGCATAACATCCTCTGATTTACTTTCATAACACTTGTAATCGGCGATCGCTCGAATCTTTAAAACATTACTTTCTAAAATCTATGTTCATAACCAGTGCCAACAAATATACCTATTCGAAAACAAAGCTTTCAGAGAATATTTTCTTGCATTTTTCATTTAATGCCACTGCATATTTCATAAGGGTAGTTTCTGACTTTCGAGCATACAATTTTCCAAAATCAAATCTTAAGCAAATAACTAAAGATGGTCAGATTAGGTGGTGCTTCAGAGGCTAACACTTTGCACCTTCTGATCGCTCTTCGACATGTAACTAGTTATATTTGTTGTAACAAAACTATACTGATCGGAAGTCAACTTGAAGCATAGGGACTCGGAGAAGCAATACGTCCACAGGACAAATTTGTATTGTTGCAGCAGCAGCACAAGTGATGGCAACCTTCAAAAGATAAGAAGTAAGCTAACTGACAGTTGTTTTCCAACGTTTAAATCTTAAGGCAAACGAACCATCAAAGTTGTCTGAGCATTTCAGTTGAATAGCTATTCACAAATTGTCCGCAGTTCTTGTAGTTTGACCCGATGAGTTTAGCATTGTTTATCCTAACCAAAAAGAATCGGTTACTGTAATGATCAGTCATATTACCACGTTATCCTTATCTGTTTGACTGATATTCCGTTAGTTTTTTTGGATTCGACGTTGTTTTATTGTGCAGCAGTAAAACTAATTTTGTACAACCACCGTCATTGTTACAGAATGATTTAATACAGTATCACCTGGTAGAAATGATCGAAACATCTGACATTAAACGTACACTCCAAATATAGCATTACTGATAAACTTGAGATATTTGGCCATCATTTTGATTCTCTATTTGACCCCACGTTGTGCTGAGAACACTAATCAACCATCCACACTTCGTTAAATTTACTCATACCACATTCGCTCTTTAATTCGGCAGTCCGAGTGCGATGATTGGGTTTGGCGCTGTACACACATACAAAATATTACCTATTGGTCCAACGGAGTAATCAATTTCCATATAGATTGAACTTCACCCACAAATGATCGCAGCTGTCGCATCCCCATAGACTTTTCAGTCGGCCCCGTTCGAAAATAATGCGACAGCTGCAATCAATTGTGGGTGATGTTCAATCCATATGAAAATGAAAATTCTATACTACTCATCAGTAACCTATTTCCCTTGCAAATATGGCAATGTGAACTATTTTGGTTGAGCCCAAGCTTCCAATATTAACAATGCCATTCCCATGTTATCAACTAAATCAGGTACTGAGTTCCTTACTTTATGCCTGTTTGCAGTAGCTACAACGGTCGGGATCATATACTTAAAAGAATCTTTGTGTCACAAATATTACAGTTTGTAATATATCTGTTCAGATTAGGAAATTGTCGCCCAGACGTTTTGCAATTTTCATCTGAACGTCAATATAGGCAATCAGTTTTCAATCTTCTGATAAAGAGACCATTAAAAAAATGTGGTTGGGTCAAAGTGTAGACGTCAAAACTCCATGCAAACTTCGGAATGATGGCTCGTATTTCATCGTTTACCGCATAACGGTCACCCTATATAACCTATCTTGTACTTAGTTTACAGATTATACTGCTCTCAGTTTGCCTCGCTTAGCACTGAACATTACCAACCTGGCTGTATCTGGTCATCAACGTTTTGAATTACTACAAGTTTCCTGAGTTTTGTTAAATCACAAAATGACCAGCACAATTTGTCGATTGCACTCATTAACACGTTCTTCGAAAGTCAGGCCTAGACTACCCTTCATAACATATAAAACGAGAAAACCTTTAGTTATTTTTGTCTGGTTTGCCTCAGACTATCGAGCATTTGTGTCAAGCACGTGGACGTTTGAATTGTACCATTCCAAATCTGGAAGCAAACACAGTTCAGCAAACTCGTTGCATTGTGGTTGATTAGCAGCCATTCGTCACCGTTCTTTTAGTATGAATTCACAATAATGTATTAGGTGGTGCATAGTTGTTTGCACTCAAACTTAAAATATGTTATTTTTCCCCTCAATCTGACATTTCAAAGCAATGGATGGATATGATTAGCTTGATGTGTGTGGAATACGTTGCATATAGCCGGTCATAAAAACTATTTTCAATATCATAAGATATTAACCGTAAACATTCATTTTAGACATTTTTCGGATTGTGTATAGTTAAAATCTCCCTCCCGCTGTGCACTCTTGATCTTAACACTATTATTGATTACCACATGACTTGAAACTTGATGTCTTCTCTAGGGCATTCTGTGTGACGATGACAATATGAATTGCGACATGTCAACTGTAGTTTGACCGAATCCACAAAGGTGAACACTATATCGAAGGTTAACCATTACAAGCATGAATATTTGGGAATCGTATTATTACTCTCTGCTATTTTATTTGAACTTTCTTGGAAAAGGTTTCCTAACCATTTAGTTAACAAGCAAAGTATACACGTGGCGCAAAAGTTGAATCGTTCAAAAACAACTGCTACTACTGATGTTATGTTTCTTCAATCGTTATTATTGTCAGTAACCACACATAGTTTTACGTCTACATAGGTTTTTGCTGGCAAACTGTCGTTAATTTGGCTTAGGTGTTGGCTTCTAGTGTTTGTACGTATGTAACAGTAAGCTACCAGCCAATACTGCAACTAAATATACCTCGAAACGTCTCCGTACTCAAAGTGGTATTACAAATTCTGGATTAAAAAACGTTTGCCTAAATGATGCAATAAATTCTTGTTTGATTTCAACAAATATAAAGCGGTGTTCCGTAAGATTTGATTTAATGACTTTAGCTGATTGTTTGTTAAAAAGCAACCGCAAATGCATTAATTGAGTTGCGCTGGCGTACGCTTCAGATTGTAGATGACAAAACTGTGCAAGATTACCGTGAAAATCGAATGCATTTTGAGTTGTATGCATTTACCACAATACACAGACTATTTTGGAAACATTGCACTCTGATTGGCTTCAAACTAACAACTGGAAGCATACAATCCAGGCTAATTAGCAGTGGCATTGATAAATATTAGCGATCTACATCAGCCAAACCAATTAGTGCGAGTGACCGGAACGTTTGGTTACGGCTGACGGCACAATCAATTACGATTGTCACAACAGGCATATAACTATGTAAACAATTTTGTTATTTGGCTTACAAAAGTGAATAATCAAGAACTTGTTGTAGCAGTTAAAAAGCTTAACGAAAACTAAGCAGTAAGCATATTATGAGATTACAATATGCCACAACTTGAAACGAAACAAAAACATTTGGGCAACTGCCTGTTAACAGTTTGCATTAAGTTAGTAATTGTACAATGTGTTACAAATAGTTCACACAACCTAAGACATAATGGAAGCTTTGTTGGCAGAAGTCCGCACAAATGAAATTTTATAATAATTCATATTACCAGTTTTGGATATCAGTTAGAGAGATATGATGCGAGGGACCTTAAAAACAACTGCTTTGAGTGCCATATCTTGAGAAAGACGTAATACCATTCAGCTATTTGGAAAACAAGCTTGTTGCTGCAACGCAGTTATCCAACATACCCAACGGAACATTATCCCCGAATTTTGTGTTACGCGGTTGGAGTCACAAACAGATTTCTGAGTATTTCTTTACTAAAGAAGTTTGTGTTGGATAACTTTAGTTTATGCAGAATTTCGCGGTTCCAACTAGATTATGAGTTGTCTGTCCTGTCTGATGCGAAGAAAATTTTACAAATTTTGCTCGCACGGCATTAAGCATGCCGGCAATAAAAGCTGTTCAAAACATGATATTTCCATAATGTGTTTTTTATGAACGATGGTTTGGTTTCTAAACATCAGTAAGTATATTTTCGTCTTAGCAGTTAAACGCATTTTACAGAGTTGTAGTTGTGAGGGATTTTTGTTTAAATAAACAACTTGTTTGCTCAGAGTTATATTCACCGACAAACAATTGTGGCTGGACATTTTAGGTGCGATATCGAAACGCAGTGATAGAAATTGCTGCTATTTAAAAGTGGGCCGGGAATCGAACCATGCGTCAGTGGTAATGTGTACTAGTGACCATCGATAACAGATGCACGACACCAGTGCGGAGAACAATATTTTTGTCCCATGAATAGATTGGCTGGCCAAGAGGGTGTTCGCGAGAAACAGGCACGAACAGCAGGTATAACTTATTGCTCAAATCAACATTTATGCCTACTCATTGAAGAGCCTGACCGAACTATCTAGCCAACCATAAAGTCTGCAATCAGATGACAACAGTTTACTTTATACCTAAACATTCCATCAAGCGATCAATTAAAGATTTTTTTTGTACTTACGTCACCGGTTATGTAGAAAACCTGTGATTCACCAGAAATGTGTCAGGTCTTAAACGAGCGGACGCCTACAGATGTAATTCAAGTGTACATTACCTAATATTTTTTATTTATTTTGGTAAAACAGTTTTGGCATTCACCTCTTATTTGACAAACCTATCTCAAATCCGATAGCAGCGTTTTGGAATGTTGCTTTATCCAACAACAGATGATTACAGGTCCTTAGTTTCCACTTGCATTCTAGACAATTTAAAGAATGGCTGAAGTGTTTAATAAGATACGCGAATAACGACTTCGCTTGTTCGGTCTGTGTCGCTGGTTTTTTCTCCGTAACGCTGTGCAGTGTTCACATGTAAATCGCTTCTCTGTGACGCTATTCAGAGGGCAATATATTGTCATGTGTACTATGGTATATATTGACGATTGTTTCTGCATTACTCGTTTAACTTGTACACAGTTATTTATTAGATTATAAGGCACTTTCTTTAAATACCTTCTTTTGAATTGAAAGCATTTAACGCGATATTATACTTGTGTTACACTGGGGTACCTGCACTGATACGTTCGCCAAACTTGTTATAAGTTACCCTGAAAAACAATACACCTTGTTTGGGGGAAGTTGATTCTCCACTTGCTTCGAAGCAAATTAATTCAGTTTACTTAAAGCGGCAACTGCAAGTCAATTCCCAATCAGTCACATTTTAAAATAGGCATTGCTGTAAGCGCCTTAATTAATAAAATGTTTAAAGGCGTGTATACCGGTCAAAACTTCACAGTCAGTCGAGTAGTTCGAATGATTAAAGCTTTCACTGCTTCTTTTTACGCCAAAACATGACAGGGTGAAATGTAATGGACCGCTGGAGGTAAATGTGTGTTTAGGAATCTGTTGTGTTGCTGATCAAAAAGAGGGAACGTACTCTCCGATGAAACCACGCGACTTCGTACGAGATCCGATTTGTTGGCGACCACAATGAATACTTTGCTGTCCAGCGTTTCTGAATCTTTTATGAGCATTTTCAACACCTTTGATATGTACTCGTAAGAACGTTGGTCATCCACGGCGTAGACGAGCAGGTAAACTCTGGCGTCTTTTAGAAGAGTGCTGCAGGAACTCTGAGAATATTTGGCCGGAAATAAGATAAACAAGGTTTAAATTAAACTCGCTCTGAAAGCAGCATAATATTTCTGGTAATGTTGTCAGTTGATTCACGTTTAGCACTTAGCTGTTGCACGTTATACGAGGGAATACTTTTAGGAACATGAAACAGTTTGTAAGTATTAATTTGTGATGTCATGCAGTTAGGACCACAGCAGAAAGGCCTGTCTAAAGGTTACCAGGAATATGATCCCTTTCGAATGCTATACTGAACAACTTTGGTAACTTTGCAAATCATAACGAATCATGTTCACCGTTTGAAAGTAATTAACCGGCTGGAAGTTCAAAATGTGAATATTTATTAGTTTCATTACGTTCTCAACAAAGATCATACTAAGTTTACCTGATGCTTGAGAATCTGTAGTTAATGGGTTATTCCATGTGTTACATTTACAAATGATTTATATTGATCAAATGGCGCCCTGGATTGCGTCATCTGCCATCGATTTACGTTTGAACAACATTAAGTTCACAGGCGATTCTCAATTTACTATTAAGCAACATAAGCGGAATGAGATACTGTGGCAAAATCCGTTTGCTAAAATGAATATTGCGGGCAATTACTCCATCTACAAAACGGGTTGTTTGGTTGTGACCGCATTGTTATAGATTTCAGACGGCATTATTCAATTTAGATTTGACTCAAGCTGTGAGTTTATTGCTCGTTAGTTCACTTTAACTTGCATTGCAAATTACATAATCTGAAGGCATGAATAAGCAACAAGGAAAATATCTGAGCATTCGCCAACAGTGTCATTAAAATCGATGAAATATTTGAGTGACAGAGCACCAAAGGTTGTGACTTGCCCGACTTTATCAATGGCTCGACAAAATAAGTCAGAATGTCTTCATAGTGCAACAATCCAAGTTTCGTCTACCTCATTGGGATTCTGCTGTTCAGAACATACCTATTGCTTCAGAAACCATTTGATGCACGTCGGTTGACTAAGTGAATTTGAAGCACAATGTGACCTTTCTGTCATCCACAAACACAACTTGATTGAAACGCTTTCAAAATATACTATTACTGAAACGGATTAAAGTGTTTGCCTCCCGTTGCACTACTATCAATGGTGTGATAGTAAAACCGGATCACGCGGCTGCGGGCATGTCCTTTGGCATCTCTGACAAATGGTATACCTAGTGCGTGGAATGAATGCGTGTGTCTGCTTGACCGAAGCTAATGTTGTAGGTAAGCAAAATCATTGCAAAAACCCGATTTACACGAAACATTTTAAACACAACCTTAAATCTGTTCACAATAAGCTCATCCTCTCCAGGGTATATGGAATTTTGGCAGAAAACATTAAGTTTACGGAGACATTCAAAATTATTCGACAGTGCCGAAGTATGCTTAAGGGATTCGAACGGAAGCGAGTTATTTCTAAAAAAAGAACAGTAAAACAAACTGCCGTTTAGCTGCTTGCTAACATGAAGTGTACTTTTCAACCCCGTTCATGGAATGACTTAACGAACAATGTCTTCAAATGAATCTTAGAAAATGTGAAACGTTTGCAACGTTCCCGCAGAAAAAGCATGCCTACACAAACAATTCCTTGACTTCCGTAAACGTTTATATCAACAAGTTAGCCAGATTCAACTTGATTGATTGCGAGATTCCAGAATACCGGGTGTGTGAACAAAATGGAGTTGGTTGGACCTCTGGAGACCAAACCATTTTTCGTTTTATTTAAGTAACACAACGCAAAAATGCCAGAATATCGATGATATTCGATTCATTTATTGAAAATGTATTGTCACGTTTCATGCGATGATGCTATGTGTAACCAGCTGAAAAACCGCTGTCTAGACATAATTGAGAACAGATATCTCAGCCGGTTCTAGTTAACGGAAAACAAAAGTTGTACAAAGTAATGTAACGATAAAATGTTTGCTATTTCACTCTTTAACTTAGCTCAGTGGCAGAGGTAAAAAATAAAACATGATGACGAATTAACATTTCTTCGAAGCAGATATTTGGCAATTTCTCAGGAGAGGAACAAACAGATTTGATTGTGAATTCGGTATGGTTTTGGACTTGGACCATATACCACAACTCTCTATTTAAAATTGACTGACACATGTTAGAGACTTCACTGTGACAACGTCAACGAAGCAACTGTGTCAAACGTGCTGATTGGAATCGTTGTACACACAAGTGCTTTGAAAATACTGACGTAATTGGCGATTAATGTACAAGACAAATAGACTGACTTCTTTGTTCCAAAATATGAAAAGGATCTGATTGTTTTTCTAACGTTATTATTACCACATTTATTTCACCCTATGTTTTCTTTATTTGAAGGTTCCTAACATACAAGCTCGCGTGAAATGCTGAGTTAAACAGATGACAACTATAACTTTGCTAGTATTCACGTAATTTAAATGACGAGGCAGCATAATTTTAATAACTACTGGCAACGTCGTGTGATAAAATTGCTTACTGATCACATCTAACTGCCTGTAATTAATGGAGTACTCGTTAAGGCGTTTATCATGCTACTCTTGTTGGGGAGCTATTAGAGCGTTCGACTTAACAAAACAGATTTTGTGAAATTCGAAAACAACATTTTAAACAAATAATGAAACGCAAACATACTGAAGCTTAGTTACAATTTTATATACTAAAAGTGTAGTCCTATGGCCTAACAATATCATATGAATGTAACTGTTGATATTAAAACAATCGTAATTCGTTTGTACATGTACTTTTGAAATCAATAAAATATCTGATTTGACTGTAATTCGATATTGCGAATTTGAACTCCGTAGGTTACTTTAAGTTTTTAGTTTGCCACAACCCGCGTTAATTATTTCTACACGTATGTTATTCAAATTTGCTGTAATCCAAAATTGATATCTCCCTCCTAGTACCTTCCGGTATAAACAAATACAGTGACTACCAACAGCCTACAGCGAGACAGGCTTGCGTCTGAAGCATTTCATTTATTGGAGCCATAAGCATATTCAGGTAGCAGTCAACCTACGTTTAAGAATGGTTATCCCATTCAATTACAGTTGTTCCCCCCGGCTATTGTTTACAGGAAGACGTTCGTAAAGTCGATAAAACCGGGTGAACAGTTGCTACAATTGTTCAGTTATTATAAACATCAGTACTATTGCATGATATGTATTTTATTCTTACTAATGCTTGGCGGCGTCTGCGTGTACATCATGATCTTAAGAACTACCATCTCGTGGCTCAACATTTAAGCACGTGTAAGAAATCGGTAACAAGGATTAAGGCACCTACTGAAAGTGAAAACGTTTAGATACGTTTCGTTAAATGTTAATTTCCATCGTTCGAACTACACCGAGATGATTGATCCTCTAACAATTAAGCAAATTATGTGCAAAATTTTATGCATTCCTAGCGTTGAAATATCTAAGCCAACGCTGATTCGTCTACTCACAAATTTTTGCCAAAAATTTTGGATTTTTGACTTTCATCATCAGGCGGTATTTTAGCCAAAATAGTGAGGGTCCACGAAACCAAAATACCTGTTAACAAATTATATTTGGTCAAGAAGCATTTTACTTATCCGGATATCAACAAAATCAAACGATCGTCAAAAGAAACTCGACAACAGAAACTTTTCGGAAGTGTTTTGTGCAATTTGACAGCTCGAACGAAAGTAGAATGTCTTCTGCTGCTATACGTAAATCCTTTTTATATGTGTGCATAAGTTCATGAGAACACTGCAGTAGCCATTCATTTCAAATCCACCTGAGGCCAGCCTGAACTACTGACGTTGCTGAATAAATGTAGCACAGTTGTCACCCTCAATCAGTGTTTATCATCTCAGCGTCATCCAGCACACTATATATCGCATGTTTAATAATCTATGTGACATTTTGTTTTACGTACATAATGACCGAACTCACTGGGGACATACGTTGAGTATTTTATTAGACGAGTTGAGGTGGCCTATACCGCCTTCACTACTAATCTATATGAACATTAACATAACAATAGTGAATAATTCATTTACACAGAACTAAGAAACACAAAGTTTTCATCAGTTTCTTCCACTAGTTTCTGTTGTGATGCCAATCTGTTTTGGAAACAACAAATAGCCTCTGACATACTTCTTACGATCACTCCCTCGGTAATCAGCATGTGACTGACCTACTGTTGTGTTTGAAAACCGTTAGTTTCCAGGTCACAAATATTGATTTGTCGTTATTCATGAGGGTGATAAAGTCATAAAATATGTTCTTGTGATTACCACCACTAAAACTGTTTTTATCCAAATTTACTAAAATGGTAAAACCAATCAAAATATTTTACTGAGCAAATCTAGGCTACAGAAGTAATGCTTTTAAATGTTTCACTAACCTGAACACATAGATATTTTATGTAAATCTGAACAAACACTAGCATATTTGTACCATACTTTGCCCACCAAATTCTAATGGTTTGCGTTGTTCTCAAAAAACACATCATATTTTTCATGAATGCTTGCTAACGGATCGAAACATACACACCTTTACGTACCACGATGATAACACAGTCGTCAATATCCCTTAGGTATGTCGTGGTGGCATGCAACTGCTTAGACTGACGACTTGTTTATTCGCCGGGACACTGAACAGCGTACTCCGCCGTGAGGTGACAACTGGTTGAATAAATATGAGTGTTCATTTCATTTGTTTATTCTGACGTCCATAGGATTTTAATAATTCAACTCTAAGCGTTGACTCGAAGTCATAAATCGCTACGTGGAAGAAAAGGTTTTTCTCTGGCTAAAATATTGCATATTGTCTTGCTGGATGAGATTCTGGCTGCTAGTTCATAGGGAGTAAAATAGCATCTTCGTCATCATAATTTTGTTTCGTTAATTGGCTTGGGTCTCTACAGAGTTTGAAAGTTATTTGTTGTGCATAACTGGTAGATGGTACATTACTAATACGTTCGTTTAATTTGTGGCGGCATAATATGAATGAACTAGAAACTGGTTGTGCGCACGAAAAATGTCGATTTTGGGGTCAACAATATTCTCCAACAATTTTATATGTAACCTTAATCTGTAACCACATTTTGTTGAGGTTTACCTCAAGGCTCACACATAATATATCCTCGTTTATAAAAGCTGTACATTACATGAATGATATATTTAAGAGAAATGGTACAAAGATACTGGTTCTGGTATGCACCTGGTGCTCAATATCTAGAAAGTTTTGCGCCCAATTTACGCTGGTGACAATAAATGACTATGTATTTGGAAAAGCAATAGAAGAAGCAACAGCAACTGGTTACAATGAGGAATAGATCATAAAAACCCTTGCGTTGAAACAAATCGGTTTCAACTTCGCGAATGTTTAACAGCTATTCAGATGTCGCTTGTCTATCTGTTGAATACTCAAGGTTCATGTAATCTCCTTCGTATAA
Organism: Paragonimus skrjabini miyazakii; assembly: GCA_014338405.1. Taxonomy (NCBI): domain Eukaryota; kingdom Metazoa; phylum Platyhelminthes; class Trematoda; order Plagiorchiida; family Troglotrematidae; genus Paragonimus; species Paragonimus skrjabini miyazakii. The sequence continues at coordinate 88,813 of JTDE01001731.1, read as the reverse complement.
TTCGTGCTGCCGAAGGAAATAATGGTGGTAAAGCCTACTATTTTGTAGACTGCCCCTAAAGTTGCTTTTTATGATAGAAGCAGCTCGTAAAGCCATAGACATCATTAAGGAAGTTGATATGTAGGTTTCCAATAAGGCGAACACTTAAAATCTAGCTAATTTGTTGCAACAACAGTAAGGTGGTTTATCCCACCTGCTCTTGAATGGCAAAGACTATGAATGTCGGATGTGTTCTTAATAGCTGCTTTTCTTCTTGCGAGAGTGGCTTAAAAAAGCCTTCAGTAACCAAAAATCAGGAGCAAACAACAAACCTGAATAAACCGGGTAACTTCGTGAAAATGTCGTAACAAATGTTAACGCAATAAGATGGCTTTCAAATTTGCTTCAACATCACCTCGGTAAACATCTTCAAGAAAGGAACGACGTGACGTGATTACCACCAGTGCACTACATGCGTAAATTGGCAATGGTGTGGTAAACTATTTGTTCACATTTTTGTTACTCAACGAAAAGATGTCCTTATGCCCTCTTCCCCAGTTTTTAGCACGTAGAATTCTTTCCGCTTCAGAGCATTCAGCTTCTGTCACCGCTTTCACGCATGTCAAAGACTAGATAATTATGCAATGGATTTCCTCCAAATCACATAGATTGCATTGATTCTTTAGTTTCGAAGAAGTTTAAGTATTTTTCCAACTAGTCCGCCTTACCAACTTCAAAATTTTAGATTCCGTAATAGCGTTCTCGTATTCCACTTTTCCCATTATTTCCATCGGACTTTTCCACCCGAAATTAATCAAACAACTCAGTATATCTCCAAACATGTATGAACGTTTATTCGAAGGCGGCCTTATAGATTTTTTAGCTAAATTTAAACATGGAGGCGGAATAAAAATTGAAAATACGCTAGTAAAATTATGTATGAGCAATCTGAAGTGTCACGAATTCAAACCGACCAAATCAATGAGGGTATGCTATTAAGAAGCTGATGCGGCTGGTCAACATGGAATATTCTCTACAGAACGAGATTAACACCGCTTGTGCTATCTGGGTGGTTGTTTTTTGGTGTGAGATTGTTATGAAGACCGTATCGTTGTGCTATAGGTGATTATGATCGCTAGATTTATTGTAAGTTTAACGTTTCATTGATATTATCTTATCATCATCCGAAAAGCCCCTTACATGATGTAATATTTCTGGTTTTTAACTTGTTAGGTTTTGGGTTATTTCTGGTAGTACGGGCAAATCATCTTCTTTTGAGTTTTGTAGTTTCCATTCTTTGTATGCATTTAGAAAATAGAATCAAAGACGAACTAACTATCAGCTGAAAAGAGCAAGTAAACAGTATGTCTGTCAAGATGACTTAGACAAAGTGGGCCTAGCACCCTAGTCCTTCGGTTTGGAACTACTCCAATCCATAATTCAAGTTTATGGCATTTAGTGTGAGCAGTTCTTGAACTACCGATGGTGATGTAGTTTCAGTTTAACAATTTATACATTAAATTGTACAGTTGGAGTACTAAACTGTAAGAGTTATGGCAATGGTTTTTATTCAGACTGATAGGTTGATAGCCATTAGGCACAAACTCCTTAAGCAAAGCACAGGTTAACAGAACGGTCAAAAGTTAAGCTTGAGTCTTACGTTGCGGATCAACAGCAAATGAAAGACAGTCTATATACAAGGCCTATTTTTGAATCGCGAATCAATTTGTCCCTGGTATACACTGCAGTTCAAACACATGTGATGTTGATTGAATCGGAATCAATGTTTGTCAGATCGTTTTATTCAATGAAGACCTTCTCAATCTCATTTAAGTGCAGTTTGACATTTTCAACTGGATAGCACGGTAGCTTTCTATCATGTTCATAAGTCATCGCTTCATCTCATTTTTCATCCGGCAAGCAAGTCATTTAATCCAAACAGTTGGGTGGTTGGCATCTTACTGTTAGAGAGGACGTCATTTATCTGGAGGATGGATAGTACATTAATGGATATTCGGAGGCAACAAAAATGCAATATAAACAAAGCGAAGACATGACCTGACATAATAAATTGATGTTCGCTTTTGGTGTCTAGAATAACATATATTTTTCACGTTTCACTTCAAGAAACATTTTAGTAACATCGGCCAACACTTGCCAGTTTCTGGGCCGCCTTTCTTATTTGAATAACTGTCAAGTTTGGCTGATAACTCATATAATGTAGAAACAAATTGGCCATTCATTCTGTAGATGTGGGTGAAGTACACTTTTTCAAATAGAGCTGCTCATGTGACAGCTCAAAGCAAGGATTAACGACGAAGCTGCTGTTAAAGGTTGCAGTGTCATTACCTAATCAATGAGTTGCAAGCCTTCATATCTGTTTCAGATGTTGCACAATTTACCCAATTTATACCAGTAGGTGAGTAATAAAGGGCTGAAGCTTACTTCCGGTCATAAACCCTATGCGTTTGTTATTTAAATTTGTTTGTTTAACTTGATCGGGCTAGACTGTTGGTATCCAACCAAATGCAGCTTATTATCTCACAGCTGTCTGGTGACCAAAGTCGTAATGAATAAAACATTGTGAAGCCTTACGGCATGTGGTAAATCGAACAGCACGTTTATCCAATATTTCCAGGTTTGTTGAAAATCAAAGCGGTAGACGAAATAAATTGCGAACATTCGCACAGCCTATGTTAACACTCATGAGAAACTATAAATCTTGCTGTAATAACTGAGAGAAATTCCCTGAAATTTACCAATGGTTTAATGTTCATCTTTACCGCATGACCTCATACAATTAGTTACTAATACCAGGATATACGTAGTTACAATAACAGTTAACAATTTATATGAGTACGTTTGAAGGCAGTCAGTGTTAGCACTACATTCAGACCGTGTACTTTGATTTCGAAAGCATTTCATATGTGATGTTTTATATTATATTACCTGTTCTGTGTGAACTAGGCAGTAGGGCCTTTTAAATGATATAAGTGAACTGCTGTGGAGAAATTTAACTTCCAGCTATATAGCGTAGCGTTTAGAAGCAAGAGCGTTGTCCCATCCCTCTCAGTATACTGTCGGCATACATGTGTGTGCCAGATCGTGGTAATATTTTGAGCTGATTTAATCAATTCAAACAATGTCTAGATCAAATCACACGTGACCATCGGCATTCTTATAATTTTCTTTCCAATTGCTCACCGTTGCTGAAAATGAACCCAAATTAACGTTTATTTTCGGTTTATTTATGCGCTCAATACAGTGTTTGATCAGCTGCACTATTTTGTTTCCAAACTGCACATATTCAGATTTTCCGTGAAATATTTTCCCGTGGTTCAAGTTATATGGATATTAGCCCGAAAAATGCTTTCCAAAGCTAATATGATATGCACAATTGTGAAAATGTCAAATAAGTCACTTAAATTAATATACTTATGTTGATAGGCGCCAGACCGCCAAAGTCAGTAGTGATTTGCAACCATCTCTTATTTAGTAGACTATGGATGTCACTCAGAGGAAAACTGGAACCAGAATTACCCCGTAGGTCAGTGTTTTTTGGAGGAAAAATAGGCCAAAATAGCAGAAAAACCGAATGTCAGCGCCAGCAGCAATGGTCGTATGCATCTTTGAAGATAGCCCACTAAGACCAACGTCAGCAAAAGTTGCATACAAAACAAGTTGACCGAAACAGAACGTACAAAGAAATTTAAAAATTCTCTCGTATTTTGAAATGTTTCACCTGCTTCGTCAAACTGATAATCAAAGATTGTTCAAATATCGCAATTTGTCTATCTATCTCACTTTAGAATTCGGAGTGCCAACACAGTTTATGTAGATAACTACCTGAGTCTTATTTACAGTCACTCACCGGAAGGAAACCATTTTCTCTTTTGTAAAGTGGATAGAAAGATGACAGTCTTTGCACATGTAAACGCGATTTTTTCTATAAGCTGATGCCCAATGAAACAATTAATTTGCTATGTGTGAAATTGTATAATAACGGTTTTTACATCTAAAACTGACGGTATATGCGGATTGAACAATGTTCAGTTAATAGTTGATACCATCAAGTCGTTTTCCAGAGAAAAACCAACGTTCTTGGCGAATAAAGCGTTATCATCTTACCACGTAGTTTGATGGATGCGGAAAATACATATGCAGGGTTGGTAAGATTCAGATGGAGTTCAGATAAAATGTGACAAGAACTTCTCTCTAATCGTTGAATTTTCAAATTTGCTCAAATAAACTTTGGTTTAGTCACTTGGGCAACCTGCGTTAAACATGGTGATTACTGGACTTATCCTCCCACTTACGGTCTCGATCAGAACTCTGGGTTTCATCCAAGAGAGGACATCATTTTGTGGTTCGCACACTATGACGAAATGTGACAATACAGTAACTATTTATTTACCTGAGAACGGAACGGTTGTTTTCATTTTGTTTAGTAATACTATGTTCCGAGTTGGTACTGCAAGTTGATGGATACGCTCCATGAATCATTTCATATTACCAGATGTTATGCGTTTGAAACAATCAGGCTGAGTTGTGAACCCTGAAATACGCAGTTTGTTCAACTGATCACATTATGATTAGTCAACCTGTGTTAATTGAGAATGAGTTGTGTTGTCGAACAAAACAAATTGCGAAGGGACGAAATATTACATAACGTCCAGCACCGATTATTCGGATCTGGCAAATTTATCCCGCAAAGTACAAAGAGTGATTGCACATGTGTTAAGCATGTGCAGTTATGACCGACTTCGGTGTGAGAAAGAACAGGAAGCTAACAAGTTTGATGTGCTGTGGAAATGTATTAGTAAACTGGACAGTAACCACGCTTGAATGTTGGAATAGCAAGATTGAGTCACACACCGTAATATATATATATATACTTCCGTTACCAAGCTATGAGTTACGGTAAATCTGTGAATCGCTCACTCGGCTTTACACTACATTCGGGTGCGAATAGGTTTGGTCGAAAATATTTGTTTCCCGAAAACAGCTTATCACTGTTTTTTGTCCAACGAATGTTGATGTCTATCGTCAACTACACACTGCAGTTTTAATGCTCATATAACTGACTCCACAAGTGTATGGCTTCTCGAAACTCCACTTACATGAAGCACCGTTGGTATCGACACTACCTATGATCAGATCGGCCCAGCTTCAGTTAAAAAAGTGGTGTGCATGTCTGTAGAAATCTCTACTCTAATCGTTCTCCGATTACAGTGTGAAGGATATTTTTGGGATGGTAAAATTACTGGAAGACCTGAACTACAGTAATCGTGACTTTATGACTGCGCGTATAACCTTTCTGTTAACAACTATTCCGCTAAAAGAAACAGTTGTTAAACGGACTGCTGAAAAGTAGTTACGAATCGGTTTACCTTGTTCAAAAATAAAACGATTGTTTCTCCTGTTTACTTCCAAAATCAAATTTTCATTTTCAATTGAAGGTTGTCGAAAACATCATTGCAGTGAAGAGTCCGCACGGTCCTGTTTTGTAGACATCCTTATAGCCCACCATGGGGAAGAGCCAGTGACTGTCCAAAAAGGGATAATGCTCTATTGTCGAAACTAGGACGATACATTTTAACTGATTTCAGCAAAGAAGACGCGGAGAGTTTGCAATCCACGATTTTCCAAATATATCCCATCATAACACTCTCAATACAACGTAAGACTGACCAATCTACTGCCCTTCCGAACTTCCCTATAACGCGACGTTCAGACGATATAATCACAAGATCTGTTTACGAAAATCCCCAAGGGACTAGTCAGTGCTTGAACCTCGACGGTTTCAGGCCAGTTCAATACAAACGTTGTCTGGTTCGTACTTAATTTTATTGCACCAAAATAATGTGCACTTCTGACGTCTTACGCAGAAAACTGCGTCTTCTGTGGTCAGTGTTACAATCAAACGGTTGTCTCCGAGCATTTGCTGATTGACACGGCAAGAGTTATCATGCTGCAACAAAATAGTTAACGGTGTTCAAGCGAAACGTCACTTTGCAGCTAGCCTATATAGGTGGTGATGTGAGGTACCAACTTAACCGGCGATTTTTAACAGCTGTCGGTGGAACATGCTATGCGGCCTAATTCAGGATGCTATATAAAACCAGCTGAACACCTTTCAGTGAAAGCGCCACTTATTTCGTACGCCAAACCTAATTGTATTTACCAGTTTCTATGTATCAGAACATTTACGTGGGCAAAATGCAACGGCAGTTGCGTTCAGCTTGCTTCGGCTTAGGTTGAAACTATTGCGTCACCAGAGCAATGCAAGTAGCCAGCATATTCCATCATATGTTGTTGGGAGACGCATCTTCTAACGAAGCATTAAAGGCCAAGCACATCATATGGATTGACCGATCCGGCCTCAAGTTAATGGATATGTTTTAGCTCACTCAGTTAATCGGAATGCATTTGCTCTATCGAACGCCTGTACGTTATCTGAACTGTTTTCTCGCGTTCACTCTCCGATTACCTGATTTGTTCCAACACCTTGAAAGACAGATATGATAGTCTCGATTGATTTGCTATGCGTCTTGTTAGCCATATATGATACTCATCTCGCCGTATAAATTTAAAGCTTCTGTGGCCTAATTGTGACTCGTCTCATCCTCCCAGTAAACCCTGTTGCCGCATCTATTCTCCTTCTCGGTTCTGGGTCAAGCGATTGAGAGCGTACCAAAATGGACGATCCAATACATGTCATACGTTGACTTCTAGGCCTGAACTCATCACTACACACGCTTTTAAAATCATCTACGCAATCAACAGACGATGACTACTGCTGTTCGCTGGAACCTTTGCTGTTCGCAGGTGGCAACTACTAGTATGCTGCCCTGGTAAATGAACAATTTCGTCGTTCATATGTGTATTTGTGGGTTGTTTTTTGTATGTATGGTGATGCATTTCTTTTTATAAACCTTGTTCGAGTTTGCTGTATAAACACAAGCAGAACAGTACGTACCTGAACAGATGGAGCAGACTTTGTCCGGAAATAAATCGTGCATTTTACTGTTTTTGACTTCTGCCTATAAATATTTTCACTATCGGCCAACAAAACAAGCCCGATGAAAGTGAACTAAGTCTGACCAGTTAACCTATAGTATACATGCGATCAAGTAGAATGCAAATAATGGTCGAATGAAATATTTCCATTGAAAGCGTCGGACACCAAGCCTCCAGCAACTCAACTAATCAATTCCGAAGATTTGCTGACTAGATGTATTGTTGGCTGCCATACATAAAAGCACAGCAAAACTGATTGAAAAAGTGTTTTACAATGTTAAGTTTTGCTCTCAAAAGCCAGTACCAGATGGTTTACCTACATTTTTTCTGGCCCCTGATACATGTCACGAACAACTGCGTTTGTTCAAAATGGAATGTTCAAAGCCACACTGCCACAGGCTGATAAAATTGAGCACAATCCTTGCTTACACTCATCTCATAAAGGAGTTGAATGTAAGAATTTTTCCATTAGCTCATCACTGAACATTTTAATTTTTAATCAAGAGAGTTGTGGTTAATTTTTTGCTCGTTATCCAAATGATTCGAAGTTGATGAAATTACAGAGAGTCATAATTTTTTGAGCATATAGTCAACTACTGCTTGCTAGGTCATACCGCTCACTCTTTTGCCGCAAGACCGAATCATTTCTCACCAGATCACCAGTCGCACCAGGAGCAAGATACACACGGCGCAAATTGTGTGTGGACATTCAAAGCGTTGCAAATCAAAGAACGGACTTCCAGTGTATGCGTATCTAGTTACACCAGGTTAGGCGTAATGTCGCAACTGGTTGCCTTTGTGCACAAAACCGTGGCTCACGCTTGACAATTAACAGTGCTCCTGTGATTTTGGGCAATTGATGTATTTTTACCGTATCCAGACATATTGAATGTTGGATTTGATCTCAACTGATGACAAGTCTTTAACAGCTGTATAAAGATCAATTCAAATAAATTGTGGGAATGATCCTCGGTCTGAGAGTCGGTTCGAGGGTGGACATCATGAGTCGATACAACCAACATTTCGGGCCCTTGCGATCGTAACAGGTGAAAACTGGCGAACTAAGGTGGACGTTGTTCATGCATACTAACGCGATGAAAACGAGCTGTAGCTCGATTATATACAATACTTCCCCGTCACAAGCAATTCTTGTAGAACTAGCAGTCCATAGGATAAATATATTATCTCGTAACGCGAAGGATAACCGGTGTGATCTCCCATTAAGATTATATCTGTGTCATAAGTCCGAACAAAAAAAACCGGTCGTCGACTTTAAGTTTGAGTTTCCGCATGACGCATTACAGATTCTACTATTATTGTTTGAATACTTCTCCCAGTATAAGTGCCTTGCAGTGGAAACGCATACATTGGTAGAACAGAAGGGATTCTGATGACAAGGGCCATGGAACACATACCAAATTGGTTGAGAGTTGCACTGACCAGGCCACCAATGAGTGACACTCAACAAAAACGAAACGCCGCCTCATCCATTACAAGGCACTTATCGACTACAGGTCACCATGTCAATATCACATCTTCTTTTAAGATCTTGATGAACGCTCACAGTTCACAAATTCTCAAGTATATTGAGGCCTTGTTGATTAGCGGTCGACAGCCGATCCTATATGCACAAAAACAACTGAATCTCAGCCTTCGTTTGCCTTCGGTTTGGCCGTGAGTAACAATCACGATCCAGCTCAATTTGTACTTTTAATCGTTTCCCTTAAGTCTCGTTGGTTTTGTTTTCATGCTAATCACAAGTTTACGACTGATATGAGTGTACGAAATGAATTCACATCGTGACTTGTGTCTTCTGACTAGTCTACTCGAAAGAAGATGGGTACATTTTAATTTGCTGTTGAAGGTGAAAACTTGCTGAGAATTATTTAATCAATCAATATGTAATATACATTTATTGACCAAGTGCTTTGCGTTCTTAGCAAAAGTTTCCGGCAGACCCTTTCAGAATGTGACTTAGTTCTTCGTGTAAGTTTAAATGAGGTTCGGAATTCTTCCTACTAACGGGGGCTGCTAATGGCAAATTCAGCTAAGTTTTTCTCGTTTAGAACATTCACTTCCAAAAACTTTTGTATCCAATGTCAATTCGCCAATAGTTTTTCTGTGATTGCAAGTATTTGAGCCAATCTGTTTGAGTTTTACTAGTAAGTCCGCGTTTTATTGAGTACCTTCTATGGTCGAGCGATTAGGTTGGACGACGTCTGTCTGGTTTACGTACAGCTCGCGAAACAACGTACAATAGATTCCCTTAAAGCGTAAATCATATACGACGGGCCCCTTTGTTTTAATAGGCAGGCGGTTGAGCACCTAGCACCAAATCAATGAAATGTCCTATATGCAAAGAATCTTATACTTTGCTTCTGTTCAGTATACGTTTCTAATCTTTTGTTAGTTTGTTACGGTATCCATAATATTCTTACGTTTATAACACCTATCTATATCAGGAAACTGTTTTCTACTTGATTCAAAGGTTTACTGATCACTGACAACGTGCACGTTGAAACAATTACTAACCAAGTTAACACACTCTCCAGCTCTTTTAATAATCAAAACAACCTCAGCTTATGATGTATTAACTGTACAATGGTTTTCGATGATACATCCCATAACATGCTTCATGCAGACAGGCAATCAATTTTTTTTACATTCCTTTGCCTAGATAACAGGGAACGAGCACTGAACTGTAGAATATGCAGATGTGCTATGCCGACAGTTTTAATGTTTATTTAAATGCATATGAGGACAGCAATGACTGAGATTTTCAGTGGTTATACTCATCGGGTTTTATGTTACTTGGTGACAAAGTTAAAACGATAATCAGCATCATATTTGTAAAAACGTTCCATCGGGGTTAAGTGGACAAGAGTTTTGTTTTGCTGCACTATTCAACGTAGCTCTTTACTTACTTTGGATTGTGGTAGCAGATGAGGGGTGTATTTTTCTGGCGCTACTACACTCACAGATTCGGTGTCCGATGTCTGCGTATGCGTTTCTTTTGAGCGTATGCTGTTGACCAAAGCAACTTCTTCCATGCATGCCTCACCGAAATTATCGATAAGAAGTAGATTCCAAGTTTGTTGATTTAATTCCACAGTTACAAGCCTTTCGATGGTGTCCTCGGAAACTGGAACATGCAACGAAATGAAAAAAGCAAGCGTGATTTCATCTGCTACGATACTAGGTAAACACATAGGCCGTAACTGGATTCATTTATATATGTGTTAATCGGCTCATAACACAACACAATGTGGTATCGTGCTAAACAGAAATATATCTAACCTTGTACATCCGAAACTCTCCTTTAGCCGTTATAATGTGAACAAAGATTTTTCATTTATAGAACATGATTATAACAGGTATTCCAAAGGATTTTCACCAATCGGACGCGCATTTACAATTTTTTAAAGGCTTGCCATTTCGTGTGCAGCCTCAGGACATTAGGAATTATCTTTCTGGTGTCGAATACTGAGGTGGTTACCAACGGAGCATAACCACCCTTTAGTTCTTAGTGCACATCAGAAAATTGCTACATTTTTTTGAATTTTTGGTGCTATCTATATAATATGTGATTTCGGGGCCAAAATTGTATGCTTCCAGACACTATCCTGTCTTGGGTGGTCGTTTTCGAAAAACTTGAGACACTTTATGGCTGGCTTGGTTACCATGGAAAATGGTTGGACCAAACAAGCTATCTACATCATCGAGAATGTGACCATGTTGGACACTTAATGAGTACAAGCTAGCAACATACGCCCCGTCCAGTCCCAAATGTATTGGCTAAAGAATAATGGCGATCGATTGGTCGGACACATGTCCTTGGAAGGACAACCAAGTGGCTGTTCCTGTGAGCAAAACAAAATTCCAGACTGCCTTATTGCACCAAATATGTAACTGTTTATCGTTTTGCTCGGTGGACAAGCCGGGTTGAAGCGGCTTTTGACGGGTATATTTATGTATGGTATTATGTAGTACCAAATAATCAAGTCACTGTTGTTGAGGTAACTAGGCAACCTTCAATACTGCACAACCTAACTGACGCAGTTTGTTCTGGTGGCACAAGAAAACAATTGAGAATTGAACCAAATCAAAAGTATGTAAGCACTCTGGTTGCAAAACGTTTGCATATTCTGGGAAGATGAAGCTTCAGCTTAGAGTCAGTATGCGCCTGAAGATACAGTCAGATCTAAGAAGCGTCAATTTGAAGATGGTGGATATTTTTCAAACACTGTGAATCAGCCTTATTTGCTTTCATTTTGCAGGACCCACTGTAATGGGCAACACAGTATTAGGTAATGTTTTAGAATCTGTTAATTAGGTGTCTACGAAATATTTCATTTTATTCCGACTATAATCGACTGATCTTTACACGTTACATTTGAAAGTTCTTGTTCATCTTCGGCGGATCATGATAACAAAAATTCAGAACTCATAGGAATTTACAAACACTTTTCTTATAATAATGTTCTGTCGACGTCTGCGCAGTTTCTCCTCATATACTAATGTTTCTCAAACAGAGGTAATCCGGTATTTATTCTAGCCACGTACGTTTGTGCTGTTGGCTGAAAATCCTTCAGTATTCAATGAGTTTAAAAGTACCAATGTATGTTTCCTTTGGACAGATTGCGATAAGTTGATTCGAACGAAGGATGGGTGGTTATGAAAAATTTGTGTCAAACTTAGTACGAATGAATTCAAACAAATTTGGCGTCGTGCTTACAAATCTTCTATAAATTGGTTAAGAAGAAAACTGTTGCACCAGCCTGTTTCAATACTCGGCTGTTGGCCACCTTGGTTGGTTTTACGGGAGAATTTTTTAATCGAAATTTCTGTCTGAAGATTCCACTTACAACATTGTTGATGAAGACTACCCGAAATGGTTGAAAGTGTAAGCATTATGAATCGCTTGTATTCTTTTCAGTTTGTTTAATGAAAGCTAACACAGCTTGTAAAATGTTATCTGTGGTATTAATTATTTTACAACGTGGAGAATATTTTCACCTCCGTCATTGATTATTGTGAAATGCAGTAATGGTTCTACAGTGAATATACTTTTCGTTCTTGTATAAACAAAAGCAAAAACTCAAATGAAATGGTACTGAACCCTGCTGGTGTATGTTGAGTGCGTTAGTAATTTTGAAATTCTCTTTAACCAACGGTTCTAGCCGTTTAGATTGGAAAATCAGCTCACTCGGTATCGAGCGTCCATAATGCCAAAAATATTACGCAAAACTATCGCATCAGGATTCCGCTACGTTCATAACCTACATATTTGCTTTCATAAAACTGTCGTATGTACAACATATTACTTTTAGGGATATCTGACCAATGCGAATAAAACCGACTCATGATATAGAATCGTATTCTGGTTAGTTATTTAAAAATCGCTGCAATAACTTCTCCAACAATAATGGTAAACATGATTATTTTAAACATGCAACTAACGATAGTCTTAATGCATAATCACCGTAGAACTGCATACCGCGTCTTATTCTATTGTGTGTTCAAAGTATGTAAAATTCCAGGGGAATCAAAAATACATGTATCCCACCCAACTGTTGAAGTTCGCGCGTAGACAAATTACGAAGAGTTCTAGGTTTTTGTTTAGCAGTGAAAACCGCTACATTTCTAATTTGGACAAAATTACAGCACAATTACTGCAACAATAAATTGAAAGCTGATTAATCAGTTATGTGTTAAATTAACATATATTTTGTTTGACTAAAATACGAAGGCGTATCAGCAACATAATATTACATTTCTGGAAAATATAAGTTTGGTCAGTGGCATGACATGTGAGTAGGCGTATTCAATCGTAGCAGCTTCTAAATATTTTGACTATAATTTTACAATGAATTCTCATAGGAGAAACGCACATTTTATGCCGCCCCTAAAGTGAGACAATCAGACTTGTATAGGGCGCAGTTGCTACTCAGAAAGACATCTGAGATGGATTTAATTATAGCTATTTGCATGAACTGAATCGAAACACTTACAAAATGTTCGCACTGTCTGTAATTACTCGTTGATAAGGACAGGTTTTCATACAAAACCTTGAGTACAATACCCTCACAACACTTGTGGATAAAATATGTCTATTCTCCAAAATAAATTCTGTGCTGTAGACAAAATATTATTACCAAAAATATTGCGCAAACAAAGTCACGCACTTGATAACAGACTTTAAAATCTGATGCTTTGCATAACTTTGACCACCTTCCTCCGGAAAATTTCTCTTTAAATTTGGTTGCTCAAAAATTCAAAAATACTGTTTGGGTCAATAACCCGAGCTATTTGATATAAATATATGTTTAAATTTGATTGCGCGACTTTAACGTTATGGGTCGAATAACTTAGCAGTGAACCATTCGACTCAGTGAAAACTACCTGCAACAGGAATTACCCGGTGGAGGTCTTATGTCAGCTTCATGTCCACAATGCTGTGTTATATATTATAAATTTGACGTACTGAGCAGTTTGTTAGCACATGTGTTCTCAACAAATGATTGGTCCCCACTGTTTACTTCGTACGAGATTTTTATTGAAGTACATTCCGTTATATTTCGTTAATCTTTGTTGAACTTGACAATAGCACACAGTTGAAGACCGCTTTGAATTTATTGAATATGAAATTGCGGTTAACTTGAGAAGAAAGCTGTTTTTTAACACTGAAACTGTACCGTCTTTTATGAAATTGTGTTACTGAACTGTATGACTATATGACACGTAGACCGAGATATTTATCTATACATACTGCTTTTGCTCCGATTGGCTCAACGAAATGAACACGGCTTATATCTTAAATCATTATAATATCTTGCCGTTAATTTTGTTTAATTAACAGTTACTGAGGGCAGTTTCAAAATTACAAACCTTAACATTCGCTAGAAATAGTGATTAGCTTTGCGCTGCTTACCAAAAAAAATACAAAAGACGCATTACAAAACAGGATCAGTTAATCCGCTGGTAATAAGATAACTATCAACCTCGTGGGAAATCCAGCTTATCCACGTTCTGGGACTAGTGAAAGAACATGGTCCAGTGATATTAGCAATTATTTCTAGAACGGCTTTTAACATCCTACCAACCCTGCCTATCCGATTTAAGAGAAATTACATAGCCAACATTTCTTACATGGCAATTTCACAGACATTTTTGCTGGTTAAAACAGATAGTATTTTTGGATATTGTTCAGTGTAATCTTGAGCGACCTACTTTTCCACATTGGTGATTAGACCAACCCTATTATATATATATAAAAGAACCACTGCTTAGGACCAACTGTGTATAAAAACAGTTTGGTCACTCCAGAGCTAACATTAAACTTTACTGGCTATAACTCACTGGACTCCATTCTGGACCCAAGGAAATCCGAAGTGATCATTTGCCGACAAAGTGCGGTTTTACCTACGTTCGGGAACCCAACGATTTGTATGCGAATTTGCAGTGCGTCCTCATCTTCGACCGCTGGGACAATTGGGGTATCTTGAGTTTGCCACAATGTGATATTCGGTTGGTTCATGTTTGGTAAAGGGGACGTTTCGACCGCGCTGCTAGTTGGTGAGTGCAAACTGCCGACACGACTGCGATTAGCCGAAGGACTGAACAGTGCTTTTGGTGAACTGTATGCATTTGTCTGCGAAGGATTAGAAGGGTCAGTTTTCCGGTGAATTGCCCGTGGGCGATTGTTGTACATGCTGTCGGTGGTATACGACAACCCAACTATACTTCGAGTTCGATAGGTATCTCCCTATATGTAAAGGTGGAAAATGATAACAACGGAAGTTAGTAGACAACACTCCTGAGGAAGGCCATCCGAGGTGGTTGAAACGTAGGGTATTGCAACTTTCTCATAACGTTGTTATTCTCAATCCATTTATCAAGAAAGTTAGTAATCATGTTCACTGGGATTTATTTTTCCGTCAAACATTACGTTTTTAGTCTCCGTAAAATTGGACAACTGAGACACCGTGAAGTTTCCTCCACAAAGCTTCACATTATTCTTCCAAAATACAATGTCAGTTGATTAGAACAACATTTCAAATAAATGCGTTCTATCAAATCTACTTAACGATACTGTACAGAATGTGAATACACTTGTGGAGTAGATAGCAACATTCGCAAACGTGTAGAGGGCACCGGCAAAGTGAGACTAAATGATTAAGCATCTTACTATATTAGCTTCACAAAACCGGTCCCCTTAGAAAACCCCATACGTTTAATCAAGCAATCCACCAAATGTGCTGTCGAATTGCAGTAGCCACTTGTATCGGACATTAGCCCTAAAGCTCCTCTAATAAATAATCATACAAATGTTCAAATTTAGAAGTAACGAGCGGCAGAGGCAGAAGTCCATAAGCTCTCGCCCTGCTTGCAAACGTGAGCACACGGTGATCTCAACAGATTCACATATTTCCATGTTGCTCACTCAAAAAGAAGACAGATTCACAGAACGTCGTTTACGTGGACTTCAGTATCTCATTTTTAAAACAGGGGATGAATATTAATGCGCACTAATCACGCGGTACCTCCTCGGTTCTCCAAATCGTCTGCAGGAGTTTCGTTATTTCGATATCAACCTGCCCCAGCATCCTTGAAAACGGAGGGGGTGAAGAGAACTGATAAAGGAGCCTTGTTACGTTTCAGTAAAAAAATCTTCCGGGCAACTTTTGCTTCCGACGGAGAGCCATCTGTAATGTAATGGATGACCATTTGAATGTCGTGACCTACATGGCCTGGCTGGGGCCGGCTGAGCCGTTACAAAAAATGTTCAGCTCATCTGTTAAGTTGGCGCGATCACCACTTTTGTGCATTAGGTCTCAGTTATACTAACCCAATGGCCAGTGCAGTCAACGATCACGGAAAAATGCTTTCTGCCATTCTTAGGCAAAAAGACGCCTTCCACCACTTTCGACTGTTCCGCCAAGTTGTGTTCACTATCTTTGCTCAATCTTATTATGAACTTGCGTTCACGTTTTCGACATATTCAGAGCCAGGTGTTATCGAGTGACTCTTATTCATTGGGCTTATGGATATGACCGAATTTGAGTTCTATCGCAGTTGCATATTCCATTCGGAACATACATCTTCACAACATGCTTTCTTAGCTGTTGCGATCTACTCCCAGTGTTCGTTATGTTCTCTGGCCTGGCGTGAACTGGGCAGTTAGCTCAGCAATGCTTCCAAGCTACCATTACTTGCAAAATCCTCGCAGGAATTCCAGTTAAACATCCCACATTCGCCATAGTGATCTCCGGGCAAATGACGAGACTGAAATTGCTTATGTGTAACAACATGACCCGAGTCCAGGTGGTTGCTACAAAATGCACGACAGTCTTCAATGGAATCGCGCTGTCTCCAACTGACCACTATATGGTAGAGTTGTGTCGACGGCTGAGAAAACACGGAGGTTTCCAGGTAACAGAGTGTTTATTCCTGTGTTGCGATGCGGCGCTTGAAGTATGGAGGTCGTGAGATATGCACAGAACCAACAGTTTTTCTCCTTTTTCAGTGCGTTGTTTCCATGAAAACAAACATACTTCTCAGCCGCATCCCCTCAGCAGAGAGACGACCAAAGTGTACATTAAACTCGTCCGCTATTATGATGATGTCTAAGTGATCAGTTTGCCTCAGAAATTTAACGAGGGCGCCGTAGAACGCATCTTAACATCTGACCAACTACCTGTTAGAGTATGCGTCAATAGTATGAATGCACAAGTCTTTCCTGATTTGCGTTGACAAACTCTAACCGATGTAGTGAGTCCGACAAGGTATAAGCAACTGTTTACTGGGATCAAATCAAGCAAACATTGCTCTGCTCTAAGATTCGGGGCGAGCCCCAATCCAACTTCAACGTCTGATCCAGCGTCGGTCTAACCAGAGACTGAGTGAGGTGCTTGGTACAATAGTTATCTAGTGTTGAGCTCAAGTGGATAAGGGTGTTAGAATCGGTGCTAGAATCTCCGACAAACAGCACATGTCAAGTTCCACACATGAGACAGCATTTATCAGAGGAGCCCGTTGAGTGATTTCTTGAACGCTGCGAATATTGAGGGCGCCAGTATTGACCGATCGTTTTGCCTTTCGAATGAAGCGATCACTTGATGGCACCGAGAAAATGAGAAATTTAGGGCACAAAGTAAATGGAAATGGTTCAAGTGGACCCAAAGTATCTCTTGTACAGATGCGTTTAACCCGTGATATTTTAGGCTTTCTTTCCAGGAAGCCACAAATACGTAGGCCAGTCTGTATGACAACCAGAGACATCGGTCTAGTGTCTGCTACGTCCAAGTTACTGTCAGGCTTTATATTACGTCGGTTCATTATGCCTAAAGAAAGACAGATGCGTGAAGAACAGGCAGAATTCCGATCTGATCGTGGGTGCACTGATCACATTTTCACCTGTCGACATATTCTGGAGCATCGACACTTTTATAGGCAGCCGACGATCGTGATCTGTTTAGATTTAAGGGCTGTTTTCAATTCAGTTGTTCGTAACATTAACTGGAGCTGTCGTCTTTGCAAGGGAGTACCAGAGGAATAGGTGAATCTACTTAGATCACTGCATGCTCACTCTACACGTAGAGTGGGAGTTTATGGACAACTGGCTCGGGCGTTCATCACTTCTAGTGATGTTCGTCAGAGGTGTTCGATTTCCCCCTTCCTGTTCAATTTTGCCATGGACGACATTCTGGAGGGTGCGCTTCGAGAATACAGTGAGCTTGGTGTTGAGCTTCTTCTTGGCGCTAGGTTGACTGATCTGGATTATGCGGCCGTCCTGTGAACATCGATTTAAAACGGATACTATCTACACTGGGTGTGCGGCATGCCCACAATCCGGTAACGTGTAAGTACGTGAACCACCCCAGGTAGTTATATTACACTGGTTACAGATATAACTTCCAGGATTGATGATTACATTATTTGAAAATAACCGACCGTAATTTTCGGCCTGAAAGTAAGGGTCCTTTAAAATTGCAATGGCCTTGGAACAATCTTTTCATCTTAGTCACCATCTAAGCACGTTATGATTCAGGCGCTCTACGAGCACGAGTTTTCGTAAGATATCTTAGGATGAGTATATCTGCCAAAAAGAGAATTGGCTTATCTAGGTGGTCACACAGATACGTTTATTTACTTCCAACATGAGTATAGAGAAAAACTTTCGTATTGTTAAGCTGAAAGGTGAATTCCATTCATTTGCCGAGATACAACAACATAACCGTTGACTAACATTTGAATGGAACAAAGTGAGCGCGATAGCTAATTACCACCAAATACCAACTAAAGATATGTTCGGAAGTAAACGTTCATTTTGACTGACCACATCACGTCCCTTCCTTTGATTATATGCAACGAATCACCTACTGTTATTATAACAACCGGTGTCCAAAATTATAAATTCTCCAGCCCACCTTGCCCAGTCATTAATTTTCACTAACCTGCACCTGTTTCTGTCACTCCCGGTCCCACCCTTGTGAATAAGGCCTCCCAAGTGGCGCAGTGCCAATGTTAACAACTAATTGGTTTGTCCGAAGTCCAGGTATCGAGTCAAATATCAGAACGATTCGATAGTATTTCCTCTGTGCTTCATCGCTTACCAGTCGCCCATGCTTACATTTGTCATGCACTTAAACCCTTGAAAGTCTCTTGCAGCCAATTATTGTGCTTTACATAGATTGAACATCACCCACAATGGATCGCGGCTGTCGCATTCCCATAGGCTTTCCAGTCGGCACATTTTGAATAGAAACACTAGAGTAGAATTTTGCTCTCATCCAATGCACTGCTGACTAGTTCCAATGAGAATGAAACTCGAGTCCAGTGCCTATTTTCGAAAGGGCCGACTGGAAAATCTATGGGAATGCGACAGCTGCGATCAGTTGTGGGTGATGTACAATCTGTATTGTACTTTATCTGGCGAACTCAAACAACCTGGGGTTTGAATAAGGCATTGAGAAGAGGTAAATCATGTGATGTTTTCCGGAGTAACATTTCGTACATTCTGATCACTTATGGACATATAACTAATCTTAGACATTAAGATAAGGTTCCGTATGGCAAAAATAATGGCTTGAGGGATTAGACACATAAAGACGGAAATGGAGATTGAACAAATGGGGATGCTGACTACCAAGGCAGCCTCAGCGGGGACGGCTGGTCAACAATGACACAAAGACGTCTAACATCTGCTGTATCCAGATGTTATAACTCTGTAAAACTATGTATAATACAACGAACCAAGGCCTTACCGGTCTCTTCGGCTACGAACAAACAGCCTACATCTGTCACATCCCATTGTTTATACAAATATTCATGTAGTTGCAGTATGAGCTACATAGGGAGGATGAACCATCTGCTGGCTTCTAGTATCAAGGAGCATGTTCTCAAGTGGTTGGAAACACAACCAGAAACGCCAGGCGCGTACATAGAGGCCGATGGACGGCACCCGGCATCATCAATAGCGAAACATCTAATTCAAATATGATACAGAGTCAAGGTCTGTGACGCATTCTCTGTGACTTTTTATAGTCACCGGAACCGTATCCTCCAGTTTGCTGAGGCTTTGGCTATCAGACGTTATAATCCCTCTGTGTGTTCAGGGAGAATTTGTGTTGACGCTGAGGCTGCCTTGGTTGTCAGCATCCCCATTTATTCAATCTTCATTTCCGTGTTTATCTGTCTAATCCCTCAAGCCATTATTTTTACCATACGGAACCTTATCTTAATGTTTAAGATTAGTTACATGTCCATGTGTGATCAGAATATACGATATGTTACTCCGGAAAACATCACATGATTTACGTCTTCTCACTGCCTTATTCAGGTTTATAAAAGGGAACAAATTGCTTTAAACCTGGGGTTTGTTTCTATACTTGATCGTGTTGTTTATATGAATGGTACCGTGTTTCCGGTAACATGATTTGGTTTTGATTTTGAGTGCCGTTGACAACACGTGCGTCACTCAACTCTTATCAAAAGAAAGTGTAAATGGTGTCAGAAATTAACTTGTGTACTCATTGTAGCACATTGTTGACTGAAAATGGCATTTCCAGTTACATCAACGATGGATATCTACATGTCAAGGCACACACCGAATTACACTAAAAGACATGCTGAACTCCCGCAAACAACCAATGGTTTGCAAATCGTCCTATTTACTGCTGTCGCGTGGCGGATTTTTTAAAATTCAACATCTGAACACTCTTCTGAATCGATTAAAATGCTTCAGTATATTTTTGTTAAAATAGACGTCAAAAAATCAACTACTACTCTACTAAAGCAGCAAATCGTTGTTAGTCGTCAAACGAATCTCTAGTCATCCATTTTACTTAAAGCGGCCGGGAGCGAATTTAGACGAAGTCCAAGTAAGCCCTTATTAGATCATTTGACTCAAAGCTTTCTTAACGTAATTAGTTGGTACACGTCTTACGACCATCGTGACATCAAACCTTTTTCTGATATCTGCTTGAAAAAACGTTCTCAGTCGCATCTCACAAGAGCATCCAATGCCTAAGACATTCATTTTTGACAACAGTTTTTAGAGCCTACAGCTGTAAACATTACCGTCTACTAGTTGCTTCCTAAAGCCACCTCGATCTCGTTTAGGCAAGACTAATCAGCCGTATCTTAGCGACTGAGTCAATTTCGACATACAGCAAGAATGTGTGGCGAGTGATCAACATGGCCCCGATAAACTTGCTTAGGTTTACCAGGTTGCAAGATGTAATCTCACGGAATGACAAAACCACATTGGCTCATTTTGAGCCCATTCTGAGTGATCGATGATTCCGAGCTTCGGTTAGCTGGCGCATACGTCTTATCTGGTTGACTCATAGATTGGAGCAGCAAATTTGTTGGGTGGTCTTTAGCCCCTTTCTCCAACCGTCTGTCTGTCCTTCTAATGTATGTGTCACCACGATTGCAACCGAACAGTCATCCCACAACATAGAATCCACCCTCCTATGTCCGTCTAACGGTCGGTTTGTTTGAAATTTTGGGTGTCACGCCGTCATTATGTGAAAGAGCTTATAAAATGGGTTCATCTTTCCGACTTTAATGGACACTCTGTGTTACTCAGAGGTCTGTTTGAGTTTAACGATTTTTTACCACAGTGTTTACAAGCAGGTTTATCATAAACTTGTTTGTTGCTTAAACGTTTATTTGTTTAGTCACCGTCAACTCTTTACGTGATAGTGCTGCAAGATTTAACAATCCTTGTTTTATTTCTAGGAAGCAAGTGCAATTTTTCTGAAGGTTTTTTTACTGTTTCGTATCCATGGAAATTTTTTCAGCTAACTAGCTATATGAATGTTATATGATCATAATTATTGTTGCGTGGTCAACCATATGAAATCACGCTCCGATATCCGTAAACTCATGGGTTTATTTTTCACAAAACGTTTTTATTGGCTGATTTGAAATTCCGTTGATTGTTTCTGCGCAACTTTTTCTAAAGTGAAGGCGCGCTTAGGAAGATCTGTGTTTCAGTTCAAAGAATAAGTAACTCATTTTTATCCGGTGAATTGGAGAGACATTGTGTTCCGCTTCTCACCTATTTAACTGAGTGCCATTCCAGGAATGTTGAAGGTAATGAGAAAAATGCACAGCTAACTAGAGGCTGCAGATAACTAACTTTGGAAATAATCACAGATGTTTGCACAAACTGAACTGCTGTTACCAGACGAGTTCAGATTGCTCGTGGCACGAATAGTACACAACTTATTTATAATATTTGGTAATTTGTGACTGTGCTGGGCTCATGTCACTACATTTGTTGAAAAAAATCTTTGCTTTTATTCAGTAAGTCGCCGAGGTATGTTTGCCGGTTTCCGAATAGCACTTTTACTTTATATAAGCTTCGGATATCCTGGTAGTTCTTGTGTTCACAACGTTGTTCGAATTATACGCCAGTTCTAGCGCTCACAAAGTTTTTCAAAACATATCTCGCTCATATAAGAAGATAATATAACGCCCGGTTTGACCGTGTTCATTCTGCTATGCGTTTTGAGATCCGTGTCATGTTCCAGAAAATCTTTTTTGTTTGAAAACATCGCTGAGTTCATTTTGCAAACAGTTGATTAGCCAAGCATTTTCCACCCAACACCTATAATCTGCTCCAAGAAAAAAGTACGGTGGATTACATCATGATTAATACGTTGTGCTCTAAATTAACCATACTTTCAAGTCTCTTATTTAGTGATTTATGAATAGCCAATAACCATTCAACGCAGCTGGAGCTAAACTCACGTCATCAAATATAATGTCATTTAAACTGAGGAATGTGAGAGGACTACGAACGAACAAATTATTTTATCGGCAAACTTTGCTATCGTGAAAACTTGTGGTAACGACGACGAATCTACGAAAGTACTGCAAAATGAATTTTCATCTTAATATGCAGATTGTTTGCACGTCTTCGTACTAAAAAATAGGTCAACTATTGTCGTCTTCCAAAGGGACGTTGCTTCTTCAATTATTGTATGCTGACTGCTCAATAATAAATGTTTTATTATGATACCCGTATCCTGCTTATATATGCTTTAAAATATAAAATGTGGATTAGCTGTAAATGGATAAGTTTATCCAACTCAAGTTTTCCTTCCTAGAAATTAGTAATGGTCTATTTAAACTTTTGAACCACCTAACACGGTTTTTCCTGATTACTAATAATCAGAAAACATATTCATATGACTTCTTTTACTTAAGTATCTAAATGAAATAAAATCAACTTTACTATATTTTTCAGTAACTCATGCAGATTTAGATCTCCCTAAACGGTATGAGACTTGTCATCATTGCTAGTTAATATCGGTTTGTGGATTCTGAGGCATCAGAAGGTCGTTAAATTAGCGTGGAAAAAATTCAACGCTTATGAATTGCACGGTCCAAAGATCAACATTATTCCAGAACAAAAAGGGATGACGTTGTTAACAACAGCTGTTAACGTCGGTTAACTTAATTGTTTTCACCATAGCAATATGTATGGAAACGATGTTTAATGTAGAAAATCATTTTATTTCAGAGTAACATCTCGTCATTTCAGCAATGAAATGTGAACACTTTTGTGCCCTATGAGACCAGAACTGTCAGCATTTAACGAAAATCTTATTAACTAATACAGGTTGCATTTAATTTCAATATCGGCCATATTCCGCTCACTTAGTAATAAACTCTATACTCATTCGAAAGCTGACACCAAAGAATATTCAGCAAACCAACCAATAAAACGTGAGAAGAATGTGTAGAGAACAAGCTTACCTACGGTGATTCATCTTTAGACTGAACACAACACATGCCTATGGATTATTCACGTGCGAAAAAAGCCATAACAATAGATCGAATATTTCGTCATCGACTTAGGAAGCACACGGTCATTTTAGGGGTTTGGTTATTTAAAACCTAACAGCCGATTGCACGAAATAAGTAAGGCTGTTTTGATAGTAATCGAGATCAAATAAACTGGTCAGTAGGATTACAGCCGAAGGACCATGGAAGATTCAACGTTTGGAGAAAACATTGTTGGCGTGGAGAAAGAATAGACAAATATTGATCGCTTTTGCTACTGCTCGGTGTGGATAACTGTCAGCTTGCCGAAATGTTGCCCATGTTTTATCACTGCATCCTCAGTTTATTTCAACCACTCAGCCAAAGGGCGAATCCATCTCGTCCTATTTACTGAGCTCGTAGTTTACAATAAAGGCAGGTCAAAGTTCACCTGTTGGGAAAGTTCGTCGGAATGAATTAATAAAATGATATGATTCTAGAAGTTGAAGAGTCGACTACCAATCTAACGTCACCGCCCCGCTATCAAAAATAACAACATCGACGTCTGTTCGCGATTCACCAAAGCTAACCGAGAATCATTTCCGATAACCTCCATTGTTTATATAGATATACCTATATAAACCCATTTAGGCGTCATTTAGTCATATAATAAACAATCTACTCACACAACAAGAATTAGCTACATGATGTTATAAATGTGCCTTAACAAATAAAAGAGTAAGTAGTCGTATGTTTTGCCATGTACAAAATATAGTAATAAAGAGCGGAAACAGAAAACAATAAATAGGCGTGTAGGATCCTTGCTGTACGGGCTTTGTTGGCTAGGATTTTTCGCTATTACAGAGAGTACTTTAAGCAGACGGTATCCTGTTTCCCTGGGGTGTCAGCCAGAAATTTCGTTACGACCTGCTAAATTAAGCTTCATTTTCTTTGCTCACCTAATGAAAGAGAGTTGATACACTGTTTTCCGGACTGCTGCTGACAGTCTAATATACAAAATGCAAATAGGGCAATAGACTGTGAACTAACACTCCTGAAATTTGTCCAGGATTACAAAACTTACGTTACAAAATCGATAGGCTTAGCGTTAAGCAGGTTCTTTCTATTCCGATAGCTCACCTGCTCATGTTGGCTAGTTTTTTGGTTAAACAATGACTCCCAACAGGGTTGCAAAAGTCATTTTTTCCTTTGAATAAACATACGGGCTAGGTGGACATCATAGATGGAGTCAAACGGCAGTGATGATTGGTTTTACGATTTGCCTTTTCCATAGGTTCAAGTGCATCCACAGCTGAGTGCGGTATTTTCAATCACCCTCAACGATATGGCAATTCGAAGGCAGGTAGTGTAGGAGACTACAATTCATTAAGAGTATACAGTCACCGAGTTTGTCTAAGAATATAACAAAATAGTGTATATCTTAATCCGTATACGTTTTCGAATGGACTGGTAGACTATATTTACCTGTGTTTATATAATTTCATCAATTTGTCGGTTCCCTCATCTATGCGACTTCATAACAACACACATTTACATGTGTGTTTAAATTTGCCTTCGATGGATACGGGGTGGTGCAACGAATGGTAGTTGAGGAGAAATTTGTACAACCGTCCTGTGGCTTTTGACTTCGTTTCATACGAATCAAAGAAACCACAAGCCTGCAGACATGCCTTTTAACTCAAGTGTCTTTCCAGTGGATTTATGTCCATCTGTTTCATCTTTACACAGTGTGCGGTTTTTCCCGTGATTATGTTGCCTCAGTCCACAACATCGTCCGTTGCCATCATTAGAGTAACCACTCGGCAACATAACATGTGAACAGCTGTGGGCTCAAAGTTAAATTTTAACAGGAAAAGTGGTCGTTTTTCTGATTGTCTGTGGGTTTGTTTGTTGTAAAGTTTAACGCCGGCTTCATGTTACTAAAATATTGCGTTGTTTATTATAGGGAAACTGGCATTGATTATAAGGTCGACAAGTTTGTGGTTTGTTTGCATTGCGGCATTGCCAGAAAGTTATCCTTTTGGGCTGTCTCTCAATTAGATTTGTCACTTGTGCATTTCATACTCATGAGTGTCATAAACGGCTCGTTTAGACAAAAAAAAATCTAACTGAATTTTCCTGCTTGCAATTATTGCCACGTAGGTAGGTGAATAAACCACACCGAAATTAAGGCTGCAGGTAATGGCTCATTCAAAATATCGCGAATCTGGAAGCGGGAACTTTAAGTTTGCCCAACATTTTAGGTTTTTGTTGATTGGTAAAAATCCCCTTAAACGTTATACTGGCTTGCTGGGGTTGAATATAGTTATATCGATTTTAAGCAACTCTATTTCAGATTAAAACACGGAAACGGCCAACTTTCACTTTTGTTTTGCACCTAAACCGTTTAGCAGTTTAACAGCCGATTTCAATTATATTATATTAAACCAGTAAAACAAACTTTGGACCGCAAGTACCCACAGATTATTTAAAGAATTTTGTCGGACTCAAAATTGCGGTTATGTGCGTACAAAAACCAAAGCAAATATGTATGCAATGGGGGCAAACAGGTTGAACTATTTCATCCAAAGTTTGGTCGCCCAATCCCAGGCCAGAAAATTACGTTCAGTTTTTACGTAGCAATTTTTCTTTGACAACTTTCATAGTCGTTCACCTTAATCTTAACGCTAGTCGTCTATCGACTGTTTCTTCACGGCTACTCGCAAATACCGTCCCACACACCAACTGTATAGAATGTATCCCAAACTGAACTTATGATTCTCCATTATCGATCAAATGTACTGCGTATCATTAAGCCAGATATCATCGCATAGATATTGCGCTGACCAAGTTAATGTCTGATTTATTTGTATTACTTATGAAAAAATAAATGTCCTAATATTTGAATTTGTTTCATAAGTTTGGTTATATTTTTGACCGTTGGAGCCAAAAGGATGCTCTTTCACATGCAACATAATGCGGTGAATATAATTTGGTATTGTTGATTTCATGACCACTAGTAAACTTATCCTAGTTACTATTTCACGGATTGAAACATCAGAACTTTTAATTCTCAGACCTCACTTCAGTGAAATCTAGATTTTTTGTATCAGGCGAATTTTGAACTTCTTTGCAGCAAATCCAGAAATACCTACTATTAAGCAAGTTTCTAATGCATACAGATATCTGTATATTTTCGGCACACTATACAGTATGTATTGTTGCCATTGTGCTTACTACAGTATCGGATCGTTCATATACGTTTTATTTGTTGAATTCTTCCAGTAACACACAACACCGGCGCTAAGAACACTGTTTCACAGTTTCGAAATGATTTATTTTTAAGTTTTTGGGTCTCCTGTATTCAAAAATATCTAAATAAAAACATGCAGTTAGGCGGCAGTGTAAATGTACATCACACGCGCATGGCATTTCTAGGTATATAGACGTTATCTTAAGTGTCGGTTGATTTTTCATAAGTAAATTAGTAACATACTTGATAATAATAACGTTATTCAACTAGTGGCTTAAGGTGTATTCTAATTTGAAAAAAAAGTTATTTTCAACTATGACATACAATAATTTGTTCGTCATATGCAACTAAGCAAATCAATGCAGTTCAACGGAATTGAAGTACACATTTGATAGTGATATTACCCTTCCCGGTGGACATCACTTGCAAGAGTTTGGGACAATTTCAGTCATCACTGTTTAGAGAATGTATGCAGCGTTCAATGTGTTTGTAGTTCATCCTAAATGGAGGATGCAACTATCGACTGGTAATGAGCAGTAGACAAGATTTTGTAGGTGTTTCCCCATAACGGATTCCACAGTGTAGAATGACCAACATCCATTGGTTACTGTATACCGAAGAATAACTATTATACTTTGACGCGTGGAACACAAACTTCTGTGCATATCTTTTTGGTTGCAGTCAGTAAGGTAGGTTAGGCCTCCGTACGCTAGGTAAAAGTTTGAGTTTTCCATCAAAAGTCATTCGAGCTCTGTTGATGCGAAATGAGATTCGCCCACGTATTGATTGATTGGCAAAACAAAAAATTTTGTTTTAATGCGCAAGAACTTTTCATTAATCAGCGTGAAAAGCGTGGGTTTTAATCGTGGTTTAACCAGTCATCAATTTTAAATATACTTGCGACATGCTGAAGGGATGACAATAAGGACGCACACCGCAGTGAATGACGTAAATTTGGCTGGAAGCATTCCTTTGTCAAAGTTCACTTGTGTGAAAATGTTTTATAAACCATCGTGTCAGTCGGTGTTAAAACTTAGTGCCCCTTGTATTTATTAAAATTGTTCCAGAAATCTGACATTTGCCAACAGCTGTTTCAATCACACGTAACGTTTGTGATTACTCGTGATTAAAACTGCCTTGTATAGTGAGGAACGGTGCACTCTAAGCGTTCTCACAATCAATACGCCTTAACTGATAAGACGGAAATATTAATGAAGACATCTGTCAAAATAAGGAATTCATCTGTCATTTGTATGACCTTTTTTAACCTCATTGTATTCAAATACCAATTTTCTTGCTATTCGATTTTGTTGTTTTGGGACGACAGTAAAGAAAATGTGGAAGTTCAAATGCGTCGTTCAATAAATGTCAATCCACTTTGAAAATGTTATTCCTAACTCATTATTTGAAGGGAAATTTAACGATGGCAAACCAGTAATTTAATTTTAACGTAGATGTCAGTTAAGTACATTCTTTAAAAAATCAGCTTAACGAAAGTTGACTTGCATTCCCTGATGGGAACATAGTAAATTTATAATACAATTTAATAATCATATAAGCCAGTGACATTGCATCTTTCTAGGTTGAATAATTGGTGGCTTTCTAGTCAACTGATGATTAGAAAGCTATGAATTCATGCCTGAAACCTAACTATTAGCTGCTGCTGGAAGATCAAAATCACATATGCAATTCAGCTTCCCGAAAGGCTGTTGACTGCATGTAAATGCTGAGTGTAACATACGAATTGTTTAGAAGGCTCTTCATCATCTCCTACTGTTCAGTCAAATTTTGAAATAGATTATATTTTCACGACAATATTTGTGTTAGTTGTACGTGAAAATTAGTCCATAGCTGTCAGTCGATTCACACTCTTTTTTTTATAGATACCCATTTATTCAGTAACTTATTATATCTAGTTTCAATCACCGATACACCCCCAGCTTCATACGTGAGATCTACCAAATGGTCCAGATGTTCCATTGACGAACCGGTATGTCTCAAGCAACTTACACTAGAATTTACTGAGGGCTTTCTTGAGCATTGAAGTTTTAATACCACTACGTTGTTTGGTAGCTGTGTAACTTAGAAATCTACCGAACTAATTATCAGGGATACAGCAAAATTGCTTCGGTAATATTTGGAGGAGTAGGTGAATGAGTCCATAAGTTATATGTTCCAGCTTTCGACATGGTTTCACATCCCACACGGCAGACAGCTAGTCGCGGTTGCGCATATTGTTACCGCTACCGATTTAGATTTATATATAGATTGAACATCACTCACAATTGGTCACAGCTGTCGCATTCCCACAGACTATTCAGTCGGCCCCTTTCGAACAGCAGAAGCACTAGACACGAGTTTCGATCTCAGAACTCGTCAGTAGTATATATCCTCGCCACTTCCAGGACTTGAACCACGGACACGCTGTTCATTGGGCAACCGTGTTTACCACTGCGCCATTGACCTCACGTTAGACACGACATAAGCGAACGCTCAACCACTTTCGCTTGTGAGTAATGATCACAATTCAAAGATTTCTGAGGTGAAACACAACTTGGCAGATTCCCTAAAAAATTCACAGATAACACGAAATATGTTGAGATAATGAAAAATTACACCTATTAAACATTTTCATCAAAACTGAGTAAACCCCCGATTTATTTGCACTCAAAAACACTATACCCAGCTATTTATTTCACCGTTGCTGTCGAGCGGAATGCCGAAGTACGACGATCATTAACCTGTCCGAATGAAATAACATAATCTACTTTCTGGGGCTGATGATGAATTCGCTCAAGGTCATTACGCAGACACTGGTAGCATATACGAATCACTGCGATGACTCAAAGTAGTTATTCTACTCATATCCTTATATTAGTCAGACAACGAATGCCGGCCCCTGCGGACTCAGTTTCTATTCGTTTACGCAATTTAGTTTTTGTTTTTTTCAGAGCACAGTACACAACTTCTGCAAGTGTTGTGGTCAGCGTT